>KZ309260.1:102532-125077 GCA_000376725.2 Ladona fulva | reverse complement strand
CTAAATAGAAATTTATTTAAATACTTTTTCCATGACATGACATTATTTTCCACTGAACTCACTCTTCAAAATTCATAATAGATGTAAACACCCGCCTAGCAGACTGCAATTACTCGCCAATGCGCATGCGCTTTGATGAGAATGTAGTAAAGCAAGTCAGTGGAATACGTAAACCTTGCAACACCGTTACGAAGAAGCTTAATCGCAACGATCGTAAGCGAAAGGAGATCGGGCATACCCATTGTCACGGAATTCTAATTTCGGTCGTTACGGAGAGGCTTCTTCGGAATTCTGGGATTACTCATTCCGTTCGTTACGAAAAGATAGGGCATAGCACCCGTATCGCATAACCCACACGATGTAGCATTTATATTTTCACCCAAATGCATGACCCTTCTCAAGTTCTTCATTTAAGATGGTTCCTACTACATTCCATATTAATTTTATTTATAATTGAATAACCCGCGCCATATAGCTACACTGTAGAATTTACCCCTATCGTCTGGCGCTTCTCGGAAGCAACTCCGATCCTTGGCGGGAAGTCGCCCCTCCCAAGAGAAGAGGAATTCGGCTCCAGGGTGAACAATGTAGTTACAACCAATGTGGTTAGGACTGCCTCTCAATGTGTTCAGCCTGCGTGGAATTCAAATTTTCACTTTCGATTACTCGCACTAGCTTTGAAGTAAATTACTTTTTTTTTAAAATGTCCCAGCTAGAAGTTAGAAAACTGTCAGATTGTAATCGTTACTTTATAATTCGATTAATTTTACTTAGTTACATCACATAACTGGTTATATAATTAACCTTAAGGAAAAGTATGTACAAGCAGAATGGGCTGACATGATTCAATGCAGCATCCTAATTTATTCCACTCTGTTCAAATACACTGAAAAATATTTACCTTTGCACATCTTACGTGAGTGGCACAATCCACCAAGATGAGTGGATAAGAAAACTAAAACAACATTCCATTTAAAAGTATGACATTACATATTATTTGGGAAAGAAAAGACTAATAAAGAAAGAAGCCGTAGTATCTGCATATAAATTGAAGCACTATTTTAAATAAGCAATAATCTTCAAATTCAATTTGATTACATGGTAAAAAAAAGTCTTCCAGTTAAACAGCCATGATTCTTTGATTTAAGATATTTCTTATGCTGAAGAATTTCTTGAACTCCTTTGACACCAACTTAGATACCTTTCCATAAAATTTACAGCCATCAACTATTTACATCTACATAACTACCAAAAAATTAATTTATATGAATGATGCAAGAAGTTTAATTGGTGATTCACCTTCTCATCAGACTGTTTTGAGGAAATTCATTACTTTACAAACATTCAGGATGTCAGTGCAAATCAAAGATTTTAACCTGCAGTCAATTTTATTTTGGGAACAGATCAGTCGGTCTGAAAAATGTTAGGAAAATAAAAACTAACATAGGAAGATATAGATAAATTAATATTTATTTGCCAGTGCCGCCACAAACACCCATTACAAGGGAATTACTAATGGAAACAATGGATGAACATCCAACCATTCCCAGACAGGAAAAATTGATTAGCCAGGACTGGAACCGAGGACCTTGAGACTGGAGTGCTAGTATACTAGCCACTCTGCCAAGTGGCTGGTATTATATAGTAATATACTGCTGTAATATCAAAATGGGATGAATCCACCAAGAAAACATACAATTTACAGTTACTCTTGTGTAGATGCTCTCCCAGAGTAATAAGTAAGACCCGCAAGAGCTAAATAAAGTTTCTAAGATGAACCTTCAGACTATCACTCCCACATACACCTTTGAACAAAGTTGAATGAAAATAAGAAGTCAACCTATACAAGAGAACACCTTTTTGCTTCTCAGGCCCAATAAAATAATTTCGCCAAATTCACCTACTATCCCTACCTAGATTACACAATGTATGACAATAAAGCATAGTAAAACTAAAAGATGATATAATTGAGGAAATTCTCAATTACTTTGAAGTGTAATCTCTGAAATAATGAAGAATACACAAGTACTGTAATGATCTGGTCTTGCATGCAAAGAGAACATCTTGTTTATCAAATGGGGCGCACACGTCTAGGCCCACTCATGGATTTAAACATACATTTTGAATCCATACATACAGATCTGGCCCCATAAAAAAGTAAGTTTCAGAGTTAACCGGGGTGCAGAAGCTTATGGGGCATAGCGTTTGACATTTGTTGCTTTGGCGAGATACAGATATCATAGGAAGGGGCTAATAACAGCCCCAAACCTGTTCCATGGAAAAGTGCCCCCACATTCTTCCAGTATGCCCCACCACCACTGGAGGGAATTCTAATTAAACAATCCCCTGAATCCAAAGAACAGTAAGTGACACTTTAAAGTCTATTTTATTTGAAACAGCATCCTGGCTCAATACTACCATGGCTACCAACAGAGTGACAGTTGGAAAAATTAATTTTGAGGTACTAGGTTAATAGCTGAAGCTAAGGCAGAGAATCGTTTACACAAAGCATAAACAACTGCAAAAATGCAGCCCCAAAGAACAAATATGAATATGAGGTATGGCTCTCATCTCTACATTTCTTTAAGAACATGCAAGTACCTCGTGGGTTCAAACTATATGTGGTGAAAATATCAACTCTACATATATCATCCTACTATTCAAGTATTAGATAAGAACTCTTTAGGCTAACTCAGGAATTTGTAAGAACTGTATTGCATGATCAGGCTGAATCTTACCACTGCCAGACCCTGTATGGTGGCTAGTAGGGCATTAATGTGGATGGCCCTTGACCCATAATCCCTTCTCCATCTAATATCATAAAAAACATCCTTGACATCAATGTAACAGCAGCTCCTTGTGAACAATACCTTATTTAATACAGAACATAGTTGTTCAAAATTACTCTATCCAAAACACCCACACACTGTCTATTCTATCTATATTAACTAAATTTCACAGTACTAATCCAGTTTTTAGGAAAGGATAAAGAGTAAAATAATAAAACAACTGGTTTTTCCAGCGAAAAGATTTATTAACAGCCATTACTTCTTACCCGAGAGGATAATACCATCATACTGAAATTAAGAGAAAAAATTGTAAGACAAAATTCATGCAATGCATCAGCTAATAGCAAACACTAAATTAATTCTCGTATTATACTAAGGTGTTTGGTATAAGTGATTTTTAATAATATGAATAAATAAATGAAGTAACTGAAATCAACAACTCCGAATATTTAAATGTGGCAGGTCTTCAGAAAACAAAATTTTGCCAAGAAGACAAAATAAACTTTAAATTTATAGGTAGGGATGTCTCATTCTTCCAGTAACAAGTCCAGTGTGATCAAAGTGAACATGGGTTGCAATGAGAATGAGTTTTGCTTTAGCACAGGTTCACGACTGCTGCCCTGTTTCCCAGACAGCAGCTTCGTTATGTGCAACTTCCAGAATTGAAACAGCAACTCCTTTACTAAATATATTGTCCACCCTATGTTAAAGAAGAAAACCTGGAGCAGAACCTATCTAGTTACTTCAAAAAGAAAAATACCAACCTTCTGTTGAAACCATTTCATGGCATCCTCCTTTGTCAATCTATGAGGAAATCCCACTTTGCCCTGCTTTCTTCTGCGATGCGCCACATTGAAACCTAATGGAAATGAGGAATTGAATGAAACAAACTATGTAGTTTGGTTTAAACATCAGAATTAATCAGCTTTCAGAGTCAACGAGATGTTGCATTCTTCCAGTAACATGCCCAGTGTGAGAAGTAGGCAAGGGTTGCAATGAGAATGACATTTCTTTTGCACAGTACACGACTATCGTCCTAAATATCAGACAACAGGTACTTTCTGTGCAATTTATAAAAGCAAAAAAAAAATTCTATTAGGATACATTTAAATTTCATTGAAATTGTGACTGGTGTCCTATTCTGGTCTACTTGACTAATTCCTTCCTCAACACAAGATAGCTGAATTGGAAAATATACCACATTACTTCAGCACAAGTCATTGTGATAAAATGTTGATAGGTATACCTTCATAGAGAAATTCTCTATTACAGTTAATCAAAATAATTATACAAAGAAATATTTTACTTGCTATACTTGGGAAAACCTAGTTATCTCTAATAGTACATGGCAACTTCTTTAGTGCACTAGAATACAAGCAGGAACTTCATCTAGTGCTCCTAAAACGTACTAAGTTTCAGAAGGCCATTTGCAAATTAATCTGAGCATATCCATGTACAATCCTGTTACTTATTTACAACAGCAAATGGATTCAGTAACTAATTTACAGTGAAACTTTAAATCATCTTAGACTTAACTCTTCACCATTTCAAAATTAGACCAGGCTATTAATAGAGAGAAAAAGAGCTTGAATTTACAAAAGGTCATGAAATTCTAACGTTTTAATATGTTATTAAGACATGTCAAGAGTAAGGCAGTGGATTAAGGCATTGGAGCTTAAAAAGGCCTGTGCAATTTCAGGGCAATCCCTAGCAAAGACCTAATAGTTAGCATTATAACTGCAGCGTAAATTTGACAAACTTGAAGTTTATTTTCCGTGAAAAGTATCGCCCATAAAACCCAAGTTGGGGGGTACTACATTATCCTTGACTCAAATTATCTAAACTATCAAGATTTATCGTCCACATCCGTCTTCCTTTAGGGATAAATTTGTGGAGGTGAACGGATAAGAAGTCAATGGTCAGGAAATGTGTATTACACTTATCTGCTTCATTTATTATACATAGGTTTTGCGCAAATTGAAAGAAATAATTAATCCATCGTAAAATTTGAAGTTGTGAATACATCCTCGAAAAAAATTGGAAAAGTCCATCCATGTTATGAATATTTACATGATCGTGATAGAACATAATTCAGCATTTAGCCAGTGCAACATAGGTTTAAGAGTATACATAATAATTTATGGATGCATGCCCAAGTAATAATGAACACATTGTGTACCAACTATTGTTGGATTATAACTGAAATACCAACACTGTTTCAGGATGTT
Organism: Ladona fulva; assembly: GCA_000376725.2. NCBI lineage: Eukaryota > Metazoa > Arthropoda > Insecta > Odonata > Libellulidae > Ladona > Ladona fulva. The sequence goes on along the minus strand of KZ309260.1, from coordinate 120,060 downwards.
CCTTCAATACTACCACATTAATTAACCATGGTGATTATTACCATTACATACACTTTAAAAACAACTTTGTTGTTGTCCTTATGCAACCAAAGTTATCAATGGCACCTTGTTGGAAGTGATATTACAAAAGCATGTTTACGCAGCACATCAATCTGTTGGTGTAAATGTACTAATATCAAACATTAAACGGGAAGTGCATGAACTCTTACAAGTAAATTTACCATGATAAAAGGTATTAAATAAATGTTAGCTTCCCAACTTCTCTTCCCTGCTCCATGGTCCTTTGCTCTGTGTTGAAACTGACGGGTACTTTTGACGGGTGACGGGCAGACTATTCCTATTGGCTGGAGCCTACAACGTCATGATTTCTTAAATTCGTGATGTAAGGTCCTAAAGCACACAGTGATCTGAAGTTACACAATAACCCCCTAATAACATTTCGACTTAATACCTGAATGTGAATGGCCATCTACCGCAAATACAGTGGGGTAGAGAATAAATACCTTACCTAATAACCCTACATGGTAATTCCCAATATTATGTCTTCTTGAAACCCATAGGATAGTTAGATGTAAGTTGCCTCAAGCCATCAGCAGTGTAATAATACCTTACCTAACCTTAAGCTTCTTGAATGCTATGTTTGCTGGAAGAGATTCTGTTTTTCAGAAATTCTGCATTTAGAGTACACATCTCCTAAATTAACATGGGTTTGATTATAAGTCTTCAAAATTTGTCTATTCGATTTACACTAGACTGCTTTTGAAAAATTTATATTGGGTCACCTTCCAAGAAGCCAGATAAGTGTAATTTGAGAATGGTTCGTGACCATTTGGTACTCAAGGATTACAGCTTCCAGGTTAGTCCATAGTTCGATGCCAGGGAAAGTTTAAAATTCCTCAATATAATTTCTATTGGAAACTCCAGGGTTTGATGCTAGGACCGTTCAAATTTTGCTGTTCATTATAGATGGGGCAGCTTTTTAGTATATTTTTGTGGCATTTCCCATAGAGATATTCAGACATTACTTGACGTATAAAAATGTTTGCAACTTTTGGACCATTAAGATTGTGTACTTCCCAACTGTTCAAATCTAGGGCACGTAAACATCTGAATTGGATTTTCAGCACTTCCTGAAAAGATAACCTGTGAGAAACGAGAATCTGAATCTATTGCCACAAAGCTCGCAGTAGGCAACATTTAATAAGTATATATACGTATAATAGATATGTAGTGTAATTCTCAGAGATAATGATTTCAAAGTCAATAGTGTGGAAAATTCATTATGAGTACTGTGAAATGTTTCAGAGACTTCTGTGAACCGTAGGACCCTTTATCTAGGCAGGCAAAGAATCTTGCGTCTTTGCCTAAAGGATTTAAAATGTAGTCGAGACCAAGAGATTTAAGTAACCTTTCTGTATTTGATTGCCCATCCAAAGTGCCAGAGAGTATTCTAAGAATAATTTTTATGGAGACACTTTGTTAACAGAATAAAAAAAGAGCAAAAAACAGAAAGTAGTCTGATCTAAGGCATAATTTCACCAGGTCATCAGGATAAAGATGAGAAACCACTTAAGCTTAAGATTACAAAGATGGTTTATGTGGTAAGGGAATGCAACAATAAACACTACTTGCATCGGCAATTTGCAGCAAATGAAGCTGAAATGGTCACATTTTGCATTCATGATTTGTAATTATGCAACACAAATTATTTCTTAAAATCAGTAGGCAAGACCAATCCTTTACTAATACAAGTCCAAATTTTCAAGTTATTCAGATAAAGCTGAGTAATAAATTCTTATTTCACAGCAGCGCAAAATAACTCCATTCAATTCGGATATCCCCTGCCAGTGGAGTAAGAGTGGTTTAAATAAATCTCCTATGCCTTTCAGGGGATTATAGTCCTAGTAATTATACAACAAATTTACAATGCAAATTTACTTTAAACTTTTTTGCTAGTATATAATTCATATTTGCTGCACTCATAACCATTTTACTGATCATTTTCACAAATTTTTTGTCTTCTCCCATTTGGAATAACCTATTAGGCCTACAAATATTCAAATGAAAGCTAAACAAAATTACTAGAAATTTACTTCTTATGAGTTTCCTTGTGGAATGAGTACTATTCCAGATATTTGGGAAGAAAGACCAAAAACCTATAGGACCTGTACTTAAGATAGTGCTAAAACCTGAAAAATTGCATTATATTCTTTGTTTTGGAAACTGCACAGGTCTTTCGAGTCTGCAAAACCAGTTCCTTACTATTGACATGTCCTAATAACATACTAAAAAGAACTACATGACCTTGTGCAAGATCGAATGAACTGAAAGGTCTAAACAGCTGATATTAACAATAAAATATGAAGCAATATACTAATAAATTAAGAAGTGAGGCTTCACTTCCAGAAGCAATTTCCTAATGCTCCCATCCAATAATTCATAGGGCAGACCTATAAAACACAGAGCTTTTAGTAATTACCCTTTCAGAAATATCATGAGCATTATCCAGGAAATGGATAGAAAACAGACAGCACAAGAGGATGAAGCTTAATTAGAATGAGATTTTGGACCTAAAAAAAACTCAGCCATCACCTGGGAAACATTCATTTCATGAAACAGTTTTTCTAAGTTGAGCCACAAAATTGAAGAATCACATTCAAGAGTACATTTATGCAACAAATACGTCAGTACAGGCCAAGCACACCTCTCTGGTAACAAGAAAGAATGTAAAAATAACAATTTACCTGGCCGCCCCAGCACTACATAGAAATCCAACCCATAGATTCCAATGCTGGGATCATATTTAATTCCCAAATCTATATGCTCCTGAATTCCAAAGCCAAAATTTCCAGACTCAGAGAAGTTGTCCCTCTTCAATTCATATTCACGAACCTGGAAAAGCAATATGCTGATGTATTGAAAACTATTTGCAAAACAAATTCCTGAACTAAACAATTGCAGAAATTTAAACTTGAAAGTTGGAGCATTATATCACCATTGTATTCCAGCATCTACATAGCTCACACTTAACAGCCTTTTTGTCAAAAGTTACTTCACATCACTATATTAACAGAAAAGGGGGTTCTTTCTATCTCAAATTACGTCATTAACAAAGGAAAAATTTTATTCATAAACAAATGAAATTCTATAATCTAAAATCTGCAACCATGTTAGCAATTCAACCACTTGCAACAATACAATGAAATACATCCAAGGCTTGCATAACTGTTGCTCAGGAGAAAATTTCTCTGCAAAATAATCAACAATTAATTATGAAAATTCTAGAATGTTCTACAAAATCTTCTTTGAAGCATGATAAGAAAAACTATAATTTCAACCTGAAAGATAATACTTTACAAAAATACATCAACCAATCCACATATAAATAACATACTTAAACAGGACATTTTCTTTAACAAGCCTACCTAGAGCTACTGACAAATTAATATACACATCTATTTAACTTGGTTGAACAGAGGGGCCAAAACTTATGGATGTGTCAGCATTAGCCATGAAATGTCATTATTTCTAGCAGAAAGTACTTCTGTAATTTGTGTGCCACAGATGTTACAGGAATACTCTAATACAAAAAGAGCAACCAATTCATCCAAGGATTACTGTAGCACAGATCACTTAAGCAAAACCACACATGTGGCATACTTGGTAAGCTGTGCATCACTGAGTATAGCCTAAGGCTTTCAAGAAAGTTATCAACAATTCCCCTTAAGCACACAAAATTACTATCAACACACAAGCGTCCAACACAAGAATAACTATGCCAACATACTTCACATATATACTATGGCCTTTAAGAAAATATTGATAATTTGATGATCAATTTATCTTGTCTTACAACCAAATTCTACTCAGCAGTTAAGCTATCAACTCATGGCTATGGATTACCTCTTAGCAAACACGCATTTATTTTTATTCAGGCTAAAAGAAAGGTATGAAATTGTTGCAGTTTTTAAGCAATTAGTAATTATCAGCATAGAAAATATTATCTCTGTAATTATACATACACAGAATAAAATATTCTAACTGAAAACGATTAATTGTATGACTTAAACATTAAGCCAACAAAATTTACCTTAAGTCCCCTTTCCAAAATCTCCTCTGCTTTCGCCCCCCTGACTGTACAGTGGACTGCAATCTTTTCATTCCTCCTAATTCCAAATGATCTAACAGTGTACCTGGCTTTGGAGAAAACTGGCTGTTGGCCTGTCAACTGCTCCAACACCTGGGGAAACAACAAAATAATTTAACAAGAAATACCTAAACATTCAAGAGTAATTACTCAAATTGAGTGAAATGAGACTGACTAACAAACCACCACATAATTAACAATATGGATATCAACTGAATGAATGAAAGAACACAAATAATCATGATTTAAGAATCACCTCCAAAATATGGCTGTGATAAATTGTTCTTGAAAGAAATTTTTCTCTGATTGCTAGTACTTGATTGTATAATAAAAACAATTCCAAAACTGAAATATATAACAATATACTAGTGGCAAATAATGATAACATTAAAGGTAACATTTTCTTGGTTGAACCAATCCAATTATTATTCTTCTAAAGAAATTGCTTCTATACAATTCCTTATAAACTATACCAACATGCACCTTCATACTAACTTAAATTGTGATATATAAAATTTCTCCAATCCTCGATAACAAGTGACAAACCTATAAGAAAAAGATAAGTCGATAAATCAAAGACTAACCCACCATGTTTTCAAAATAAACCTCCAAACGTTAAAATTTAAAATTCAGATACTTCATTTACCATTTCTACACTTACAGTCTTCATAAAAGTAACATACATTTCGATAAGAAAAATTCACATCTAGGCTAAGGCCTAATCATATTACAAACTCCTATTTCAACCTTCCTATACCAGAATCCTCAAACAGATTAGCATCACGCTTAAGAGCACATTTTCCGCAAACCAAATGTGACTTATGATTGAACACGCAATACATCTAAAACGTCAACACACAAAACAGTTAAATGATTCATTCCAGCTTCGGCGTCATATATTTCCGCCAATCGCCCTTCCCCGTAGCGAACGCATAGAACTTCCAATGAAGACGTTGTGTTTTCCGCTTTAAACGAATGAAGAGCACCTTCGACGTTTGCAACATGAACATTTAATGTAAGGCGTGCTCTGCCATCCTGGTTACCTACCTCCCCCAGGACACGGTCTGCACAACGAATATTCCTAAGGATACCCAATAGCAAAACCCGAATCAATATAGAAAAGAAAGATCGCAACAGCTGATCTTATCGTATAGCAAATTAATATATAATAAAATCAACAAGTGTTTTTTTAGCTCCCCAAAAATGTCAATCTTCAGCCGATGATTACATACCGATTACATTTACATAAATACCCCGCAAACCGCCGTATGGCAGGTGGTGTTAAAACACCAAAGTCCATAATTATTCAACCTATTTACGCGTATAATACAAGAATTCCAAAATACCAAAACATCTTTGTGCACTTCTAGGGGCAGTACATATTTAATTTTGTAATTTACATAACTACGGCAGAAAACACAGCTAGGTGATAAGGCTAATGAAACAAACGACACCCAGGTTATTCCACAGTCAATTGATATTGAGTGAAACTGATACTCCATCAGCTCACTCGTTACTTCCTAAGAACTTTCCGACCCGCAATCATTCTTAGATTCTCTAAACAAACTCACAAGATAAACTCCTGCAAAGAGAATTGAGAGAATCAGGCTTGCTTGGTTGAGTTCAAGAAAATTATTCTGCGTTCGCTTCTTTTTAATATCGTAAAAGTCATATTAGTTGCTGATGAAAGGCATAAATTAAGATAGCCATAACCGGCCAACCGATACAACTTACGAACAGTTAAAACTAAAATATGGAATAAAATATGCCAAAAATGAAACTAACTGAAGGAATCCTAAAAAAAAGCCTTTATATTTCAACAATACTTAGTTGTAAATAGGCCTTAATACAACAATTAGAGATTGAATATATATGCTAAATAATTTGTATTGTCCATAATAACAAACATGAGACTAAATTCACACCTAACGTACATAATAGTTAAATACAACAGGTACGCCGTCGCTCCCCCACACACACGCGCACTATAAAAACCCATTTCTCAGTCACATGCAAAAATCTAACTACTTAAATCAACGCAAATGTGAGACGGAGATTGTTAAAAAATTAATGTAATAGAAAATTCTGAAACACATTGACGGAAACGAACATATTACGGCTGCGAATGACGTGGCGAACTTAAAATATCGGCCAATGTGTTGCTGTTTGTCGTGAACTAAGAACGCGAATTTCTCAATGCACTTCCTTGAATTGAGACAAACTCGAAATTCAGTCTAACTTGAAATAAGATTCATACAAAATTATAGGTATCTCCTTTTACTTACGCTGCTCTTAGGTGAAACAACTTTAAGTACAAAGTAAAACATCACGGGAAATTCAATAACTCACGGTACCAAGGAATGCTTAAAAAACCACCATTTACCTTAGCAGCTCTGGTAAGCCTATCACCAGATTCACCGACACAAATATTGAGACATAATTTCCGGATTCTAACTTCACGCATAGGATTTTTTGTGTTATCCTTCGGCTCCTTCTTCACCTTCTTATCCTTTTCTTGCCGTTTCTTACTTATATCCTGTCAAAAGTAAATACATATTCACATGATACTTTCCAATCTAAATGTGACCATAACGAAAATCTCAGGCGAACTACGCCACACAAGAACAAGAAACCGCAGAATTATACCGGTAAAACCACAGAAATAGAGAAATAGACAAATTTCAAATCGAAATATCACGGATGATCCACGATTTTTATTCACTAGCTTCCACATGGACTTACCGCCATTGTGCTCCGTCGCGCTGGAAATGAACGAGTAACCTATCGATAGCCAAGTCGACTTCCTCTGCTCATTCGATAGCCACCACTAGCCATTGGCAGTGATCGAACGTCGAAACGGTCGAAACTCGAAATGTTACCAATGGTAGGTTCCTTGTCTTATGGGAGAGGATGGTATTTCGATCACTGCCATCTATGGACTGCTACAGATGAACTACGTTCAAGCCATCGTCCGATTTCCCCCCCTTCCTCTATCTGGAATATACCTCATACCTGAGGACGTTTCCTTAGGCGGTTTGAAATCACACATTCAAACGGATTTTGGTATTGCGTACAATTGCTTAGAATACCAAGAAATTCAGTTACTTGAAGTTGTCATGGAATACAAAAAGTGTTGGGTTTATGGCTGTGGTGGAGGAGACGGGAAACGATTTAGTTTTCCCCGAACTGCGAAGAGGGGGATATTTAATTTCAAAAGATTTGAAGTATGAATGGAAATTATTCCGTATCCCTAACGTCTCTGCCTAGCATCTTTAGCGTTGTAGTAAACAAGTCTTCGATTGAATTACTACTCCCTTCGAATCAGGATATATTATTATATTATAAGTATAAATTCAGCAATAGACGAGTATGCTAATGTGCAAGATGTTTTCATTGCAACGTCAACGTCAATGTGAGCTGAATACATATACCCAATTTTCGGCGTCGTAATGGAAATCACATTTTCAGTTCACATTTACACAAAAAGACCCTCTCGTTACTCCTTCCGATTTTCTTTTAATAAAAGAGCATGCTGTTATCCCTCTAAAAGTGTAGACTAGGTTTTTTAAGGCAGGAATTTAATCTCTAAAAATAAGGATGAATTTGATGACGTTGCAATGAAAACATCTTGCACATTAGCATACTCGTCTATTGCTGANTTGCTCTGGAAAGAATTTTGCCAGAGTCCTAAGATGAATGACTTAGAAGTGAAGAAGCTGTGTGGTCTATGTCAAATTTGTATTAAACATTTTAAATTATAAAATGGTAAATTATCCAAGAAGAAGAATATTCGTCTCATCTAAGATTGACTGAAATTGTTACTTTTATTTTTGAGCCTTTTTATACGAATTTTATTATACGGAGTGATAGTTGGAGGGAAAGTGGTAGTCAGTAAGATATGCAGACAATAAAGCTATTTTGTGCGATTCCGAAAGGGGTTTACAAATACTAGTCAATGCACTAAACGATAAGGCAAGGGAATATGGAATGAAAATAAACTTAAGTAAAACTAAAGTAATGAGATTCACTAATGGAAGGAAGGCTAAGAATTAATGACAAAGTGTCTCGATAAAGGAATCAGGAAAAGATTGGTAAAATCCTTGATATGGAGTGTTTTGCTGTATGGGTGTGAAACGTGGACCTTACGAAAAGAGGACATCAAAAGATTGGAGGCATTTGAGATGTGGGTGTGGCTTAGAACGGAGAAGGTGAGCTGGGTGGATAGAAAAATAAACACAGAGGTGCTAGAAATGGTTGGGGAGGAAAGGGTTTTAATTGAAGTAATTAAGCGCCGACAAAAGAAATGGGTGGGTCAGATATTGAGAGGAGAGGGATTGCTGAAGAATGTGATGTGGGAGGGGAGAATGCAAGGAAAAAGACAGAGGGAAAGGTAAAAAATGTTAGATGACATAAAGGGTGGGGTAAGTTACCAGGTAGCGAAGGAAAGGGCTATGAATAGGGAATGATAGGGCACATGGACCTACCGAAAGGTAGAACACTTATGTATGATGTAAGTATAGTTTATCCATTTTTCTAATTTTACTTCTTTCCCTCATTGATTTTTTATGTTCTGCATGTTAATATAAATATATAATATCCGAAGGAGAGTTTTTGTTTAAAAATATTTGATTGTTTTAAGTGAAATCTGAACATTGAGTTTATGCTGACTTCTTTTTGACATAGACTTTTTAGTTATGGCTCTTTTCACAAATGTGTATTTTACTCATAACAGTTTCATTATTTATAATTTAGTGGTTTCTCATATGTCTACTGGGCATATGAGAAACATATGGCTGAAAGAATGGGATAGTGTATCCTATTTTCCAGAGAGATGAAACTTCTTCAATATCAGCAAATGCCTTTTCTCCCACTTAAGATCTCTGCTATGCAGGGGACCTGTTGTTACAAATACACTCCAGATGCATCTTCATCAGGTAACCACTTCAGCACTGTCTAAATGCAGCATAAGCATAAAATTTATTATTCACTACAATGCAATTTATCAACAATAAAAAGAATTTTATATTCAAACCGCGCGCCCATAAAGTTACTAGCGCCATCTATCGGCTGCGGTAAGTACTCCGAGGTTGATAGAATGCGTACAGCGCCATCTAGAAACGGCTTTATAGAACTAAATGAGCGATCAAAATAAAATACATCACTTGACGAGGGCTGGTATCTACGGTAGCTACCCTAATGCACCAATCAGAAGAGAATAAACTCAATTCATTCAATCAGAAGAGACTTTATTCTCGGGTTTTGCTTTCTACACATTAGTGGTGGGCTCTATCGGTACTTTCATGTAATCGTTACTCTTCCAGTAGGTACGCGTGTACTCTTTACGCTCTTTACCAACTCTTTACTTTCGAGAAGTTACTCAGGTTTTCGTTACTTGTTCGACGATCAAGATGGCTGTAGGTATCGTTGGATGAGCAGTTACTTTGGTACTTATCCGTTACTCATTCACAGTTCGGATTGCGGTGGTCGTAGAATGAGTATTATCTCTGTATTTGAGTACATTCCGAATGGATATGCATTCAATATTCCGGTTTGAGCTAATCGTAGGAACTTGCATATAAGAGATTAATTAGGTTTGATAATATTCTTCGTTAGTTGTTGGTCTTGGTCTATTATTTACATTGCTTAATCATTAAACGTAATGTATTTTACTTAGAAATAATTTCGCATTTTATAACTTGAAAATACATTTTAACAAAGTTTAATAATACATGAGTATAAATATTAAATAATTGAGTATCTTTTAAGATTTTAGTATGTATATCTTTTCAATGTTCGCAATGTGCAAACATTGTCTGAAAATTCTTCTCAGAGTATATCTGTTTTACTGGGAAGTGCCTTTAATCATTTCTTTAATGCTGCAATGCTTTTCTTATAAAAAAAAGTACCAGCTACTGTTGAACTCATGACTGCGGTAGGTGAAAAATTGTATTTTATTTTCAAACAATATGCTAACCTCGAAAATCTGATTTCCCTAGCTTTCATAATCTATGATGGAAGTTCGGGTGCTCGTCTTGTACATCGTAATTTAAAAACCGAGCATGTACCGTATAAAGATAGCTATAAATAATTATGATTAACTACGTATTTTAAAGAACTACATTTTTAAATTTTTGCGTACGATAGAAAAATATTATTCTCTTCCTATTCCATGGTTTTATCCACGTATTCGATATTAAGTAAAATAAAATTGTGGATATATTCCTACATTGACTTTGAAGTACGATTGATATGTTTCTTATGAATTTTTAAAACATAAGGGTTGATACAAATATTTTAATGTACTTTTATTCCTCCCAACACTATTAACATAATTTTATAATAATAGAATACATAATTCGAGTTGCAATTTTAACTATTAGTGCTTGACAGTGAAAATGTATTTGCTAGACCTCTAAGTGTAATGTAACCAATGCAACAATTTAAGATTACAACAACGGCACTGAATGAACCCAAAGTAGAGAATATCGGAACTTTCGTTACTTTGGATCCCACGGATTCGAGTACGGAAAGAACGAAACAGTTACTTGATCTCCCGAGTAGTTATTAGTGAACAGTTGATGATCTCCAAGGGAGTAGTCGAGTAACGAGTATTTCTGGGAATGAGTACTCGTTACTTCGGATCCAAGGGAGTAATGAGTAGTTACTATTCGTCCATCTCTACTACACATCCTATATAATTTATTATGTATAGTAACCAATTTACCCTCCCAACCATACCCCACTCCCTCCAAATATTTCCAAATTAACTACAGCAAGATATAGAATAAGAAGACAATACCAAACCTTTTGACACACTATTGATTTTGTAATTTACAAAAGATTGAAAGTCTCCATTCGTAAACAAATCAAAAAAAACAAAACTCAAGTAGTATTCTTCGATCTAGAAAAAGCTTTTGACAAAACCTGGCATCAAGGCTTAATATATAAATTAGCACAACTATCCTTTCCACTACCCCTCCTTAAACTTATTCAATCCTTTCTTTCTAACAGATACATCCAAGTCCGAACTGATGATTTCCCCTCTTCTTCCTATCTCTGCTAGGGTCCCCCAAGGAAGTACAATCAGTCCAATTCTATTTAACCTTTTCATTAACAACATCTCAAAGTATTTCACCCAATTTAGCTACCTCCCACATTAATTAATTCATTGTCTCTCTTAGTTCATGGCTAAATAAATGGCATCTTAAAGTGAATCCCAACAAATGCAACCATATGACACTCCAAGTAAACAAAAATAGAATTTCAAATGAACGGGTAACTTTTAAGGATGCCATTCATGATACCATTATTCCCCTTGTAAAAGAGATCAAATTCCTAGGAGTGGAAATTAATAACACTTTATCATGGACATCCCACATCAAATATAGTATACAAAAGGTACAAACTGCAAAATTTAGGCTTTACCCACTTCCAAATAAATCAAGCCCCTTGGAGCCAAAATCTAAACTTCGACTCATTCATTCTTCCTCTATTAACTTATGCAGCTGTAATTACATTCAATACAACAAAATCTAATATCCAACTTATTGAAAAATTTTGTAATGGTTGTATCAGGTCCCACTCATCTGGCTATTTAAAATTTTGAGGTCATATCCCTGTTGGGTATTTAAATTTGCATTGAGATTTTTTCCCACAGTGTGGTTAAGTAATTAATTAGAATAATAGTACCCTTTATTTTATTATTTATCAATCTAATGATCTGATGAGAATTAATTTAATCTAAATTATTAAGGAAATGTTTAAATACTTTGATAATATACTAATGCATAAAGATATGGAATTTTTCTGGTAGGTTCTTCAAGATAAACAAATGTAGCTCAAATTTTTCACAATATATTTATCATAAAATAAAAAGAAATGGACAAGGTGACATCATATGCTATGAAGCGATTTATAAGATTTGTATAGTAAATACAAAAGCATTGTGCTGGACATAACGCCACTCCACAGTCAGCGCACCAATATTTTGTTTCCTTGCGAGCTCCTCCCTTGCAGCAGATGGTGCGTTGTCTTTGTTGAGGAGGGAACAAAGTTGGGAAAGTGTTTGTCTGTGATACAAGTAGGGCGTGGTGACTTTGATGGCCTTCCCTTTACTACTTCCAAATTTTGTCCATATTTTTCAATTAGTTTCTCGCCAAGAGTCATGATGACCTCCTTTCTTGTCAGTTTCCTGTTCTTTTTTTAAAAAGGGCATATGCATTGAGCTTGCCATGTCTATCAAATGCCTAAATATCTTATGATAGTATTTCTTGGGCTTATTACTTGCGATCTTGTACATATTCATGAGCCCATCACTTTTGTCTACTCCGCCCATATTTATATTATAATCCTGTACGACATACGGTTTTGTCACAGTTTTACCCCTCTTCTCAACTCTGCACATTTCAGTTCCATGACAACTGTTCACCATGATGACTTATCTTTCCATTTCATCACCATCTGCTTGCTTCGGAAAGCTGCCGATATTTCACCTTTCTTCAGCCTCGCTGATAACCATTACAGGAAACTCTTTCCAGTTTGAACGCATTGTCACAACATCAAAAATCGCAACAACATCAGTCTGCCTTACATTTAGCTTGTCTACTAGACCTGGGCTTGTATACCAGTTATCCAAGTATAAAGTATATCCCTTACCTAGGAGACTGTCTGTCAAGTCTAGGACAATATGGCTGCTAACACTCTTGTCCTTGTATTTTTCACTGAAACACGTGTCCGTACCTGTGTAAATAATAAATTTCCAGACATATCTGGAATTGCTTTCACAATGAACAAAAAATTTCATCCCAAATCTGTTCTGCTTCAATAATATGAATCGCCTCCAAGACAGCCGTCCTTTCCACATTACTTGTCCACCACAATTGCTTGATTGGGAATTTATACTGCAGAGAATCTATCTTCCAAATATTTTAAAACATGAAAAATTTTAAAAAGTGTCTTGCCTGGGCTCTCTACACTATACATTGCATTATCAGCAAAGAAATATAAAAATGTCAGCAGCAGGTAGAATCTCCTTTCAGGGAAAACTTTAGCAAAGAAAGGAGTGGCTATGCTCTCTTTTGAAAGACATAGCATAGTCAGGTTTTAAACTCTCTCTTGGAGGATAAACAAACATAATAGAGTTCTAATTTAATTCAAGTTTGTTTCAACCCAATGACTTGCTCTTGTTTGTGGCTTTAGATTTGGGTTTGAATTGATGAACTGCTTAGCATAAGTGTTTGTTTTTGAAATCTATCATTTTACATAGTTCATAACCATCAAAAATTTCAAAGAACTGTAAAACATTCTCACAATCCACTATTTCCACTTTGATTCAACTATTACCTAGGAATGCAAATTTTGAGCGAAGCTCCACTTCCTCTGCAGTCCATTCATACGGGAGTCCAGGGATTCTCACGGCTGCATCATCATCAGCAACACCAATTTCTTCATCAGAATCACTAACGTCAGTGTTTATGTCCTCCAGATCATCATCACAATCACCTTCTTCTTCACTATCTTCAGTACCAAAGATATCTTCCTCTGTAACATCAGATAGCTTACTGCACTTGCTGGATATTGCCATCTTTAACTTCACTATGACTGTAAAATTATTTCCTTCTAAAAATGAAATTTTAATAATTTTACAGAAAAAAGTCTTCTAATATCTGTGTACTAGAAGTACAAAAGGAATGAATCTGTATCTGCTCTACGTCCTTGTATATTGTCACAAAAAATCGCACCACCAACTATACCGCTCAAAGACTAGAGTAAAACTAAAATTTTCCATCCCACACTGAAGAGATACTCTTACAATAAAATGCATTGCTGCAGGGTACCAATAAACATGGGTTTCTCCACGTGTGGCTGGCAGAACTCCATGGTAAAGATTTCCATAAATGCATCTGCACAAATTTCGAAATATATGAAAGCACTAAGGCAACTGTGAAGTGGTTGCATGTAATAAAGTAAGAAGCAGCACATAACCAATAAATAAGGGTACGGCCACATGCTTAAGAAAATTTTCTGGTCAAAAATTTTTGAAAGTGCAGCTGCGCAGAATAATGGATCATTTTAAAGCACTAAATGAAAAGATACTAAGCTTACTGTGAAGTAGTTTCTTGTACAGCTACTTCCACATAAATCTTACCACCTTCGACGCAACCCGCATAACTAGCATGAAGCACGAAGAGAAAGAGTCTAAAGTATTCTCCGCATTCTATTGGCTGTTGGAAGGAGGGAGCTGAGTGAAACACTTTTTCGGTGCCTTTTTAAATCGTTGTGAAACGCGTTGAAGGCTTTGATATCATTATTATCGACATAAAATCTTTTTTAAATTTACTGTTTCTATTTACTATGTTAGCAATATAGTACTAAAAAAGAAGAAAGTTTGGATTTCCTCAATTAGGCCTGAATCTGACGATTAATTTACTCTCCCCCAGACATATCGGGTAAAATTGTTTTTGCTACCTCAATTATCCTCTAATAAAAATATGACATCATTGTATAATTGAAAATACGTAATTAAAACTTTTAATTACGTTTCATGCTCTTTACATTCGTGGGATAATATTGATAATAATATGGAATAAGAAGGCGATTAACTGTGTTTCAACTAAATAATTTTGCAGAAAAATGCAATCGAGAATGGGATTTGAAATTACATTAAAAAACTGCAAAACTTGCTAAGGAAAGTTAAGTCGAAAGACGTTATCTGAACAAATACAATGGAAAGGAATCGTTCAAGCATAACATGTAAAAGAACTCTCAAAATTAAAAAACACAACCCTTCACTAGGTAGTATAAGAAGGAAATTACAATGAAATAAATCAATTAAATTCCATCGATCAATAGAAACGACGTACAAGATAAATAGTAAAGCTAACATTCTGTTATCTGAGGTTTGTTTAGTTGAATTTAAGTTGTTAATATAATTTTACAGAATGTAACATAGACATTAGAATAATAGTACCCTTTATTTTATTATTTATCAATCCAATGATCTGATGAGGATTAATTTAATCTAAATTATTAAGGAAATGTTTAAATACTTTGCAGGATAAAGTCCTGTGGATGATCCCAAAGGATTTTTTAATCCAATAATCACTATTTATTATTTTAAAATACTGCGAGCTAAAAAATCTTTATTAATTAATTTAAGATGAAGTAGACGGACTACAGATGGTAACCTTAACGTTAAATAAAGGATTACTCCAATACCACCAAGAAAAAAGTGGTGTTTTTCTTGGTGGTATTGGAGCAATCCTTTATTTAACGTTAATTTATGATGAAATAACACCAACTCTCTAATAACACTTTTTGGAAAATCCTGAGCCAGTTCCATAACAAATATCTGTGTAATTAAATCTGTAAATTAAAGTTTATTTTTATTGCAAAATGATGCTGTCCAAATTTTATCTGATGCTGAATCTCTCTCTTGCTTTAACTTATTTAACTCCCATAACACAACTCCTGCACAATCTTTTCGCAATATTTCTCCAAATATCACTATCATTGCTGACTTGCAATGATAGCGATAATTGGCGCCGTTAGTGACAAATTCTCATCTGGGTTTCTCCAGTTTCATCCAGAAGGCAGGGAAGACTTTCCCTGTTACCCTAGCACTTGGAGTGTCCCCCTTCTCATTCCTCTCTTTATTTCCATTTTCTTTTGTTTCGCCCATAGAAAGGTGTTGTCTGTTATCCCAAAGGAACCATAGAATTGACGATGGGTGAAGCTGAACTCTAACAAGAAAAACCCCTTTTTTGGCCTGTTGCGGATGGTCATACGTTTACGAGGTTGCGAATGTTTGAAAGGGCTAATAGGGATTCCTGACCGCACCCCTGCAGAGCAGGTATCTAAAGTAAGGGTTTACTGGTGGCGACTGATCAAAAGTAAGATGGGAAATGGTTGGACCTCGATTTCTAATCTACGCTGCAGGTATTCCCCAACGGAATGAAGATATCCATGTCTTTATTTTTGAGGAAGATATTTTTCCGGAGTTTTTACTAGGAGTCTAATGTAGGGTGGATGAGAAGCCCACTCTTCTGTATGGCAAAACTGAAAGAGAGTGACTAGCACACAGCAGGTTTAGCTAACACCCAGTTCGTAAGGACATTTCCAATCAAACGATCTTTTTGCTGGCTATTCAACTAATTAATTAACAGATATTCCTAAGATTTTCGTCAGATAGAAGCTACGACTTAGAACTGGACCCTATGTAGTATTGCCTCTTGTCTGGGTAAAGAGATAAAGCAGTGAAAAATATACAGTCATCAAACCTTAATTACGGCAAAGAGGGGTCAGATGAAATTCTGTGTGGTGTCATCGTAATTAAACATTTATTCAATAAAATCCTCTACTTCGGCCTCAACTTTGTGGTAGCTATTCATGATGAAAAGAATAAGAAACACTTATACACGTTACCACAGGATAATTTAATGAAACGACCTAGGTTTCATCGCGTCTCGTCAGGTACAGGAAACAGAGAAAATTCACAATATATAGGAGCAATGAGGGGAAAGCTGAAAGAATCAAGAAATAAATCAAGAAAGAAAATGAGAGAAAAAGAAAGAAAGGAAATACAGAGTTACAAAAATGCGACAAAGTTTTTTTAAGAATAGGATTACTTGGGATATAAATAAACTGAAAAAAAAAATATCGAAAACGAATATGCTAAAGAAACAGACAAAATATTATTGAACAACCAACCACCGGGAATATTAGTAGAGGAAATGTTGGGATTAAGTCTACCATACACAAAGCGGCAGAAAATGTTTGCGGCAAAGCAGTAAGATAAAATAGAAAAGAATGGATAACGACAAACATAATCAGTCATATAGACGAACGAGGACAGTACAATAATATTACTACTGACCAAGGTCAAGCGAACTACAGGAGACGAATGAACCTGATCAACAGAAAAGCTGGAAAGCTAAAAGAAAACTTTATGAATGAAATATGTAAAGAAATAGAAGAAGACGCGAAGACCGAAAAGGCAGATGCAGCATACGCAAAAGTCTACAAATATTTCAAAGAGTGAAAAACAGCAACTGTAGGTACCATTGCAGATAAAAACGGAGTTTTACTGTTTGGAGAAGACAGAAATAAGAGATGAAAAGAATACATAGAAGAGTTGTATGAAGGAGTACCTTTATCTGCAGTTGCTATAAGAAATGAGGATGAGATAGAAGAAGAAGATGAAGGAGACTATATCCTGCAGGAGGAATTTGACTAAGCTCTTAAAGAGCTACGAGACAAAAAAGTAGCCGGTTCCTTGTATCTTCTCATGGTTTAGATGGCATTCCTGTTGAACTGCTTAAGAAAGCTGAAGAAAGGAATCAAAAGGGAATTCTTACAGATTATCAGAGACATTTATGGCACT
>KZ309260.1:79805-98558 GCA_000376725.2 Ladona fulva | reverse complement strand
TGGCCTATTAGCTCCTAATGACAACTTAATATGTCAACATATGAAGTATGCATGACTAATTGTTACTGATGTTTAGTGACCGGTGTAAGCTGGGAAACGAACTTTGAGGAACACTGGTTCCTCAAAGCCTTACGGAAGAATTTTTACCTGCAAATCACCAAATGTATGGTTATGATATTTAATTTTAAGAGGCGGAAAGGCGGAGGCTCTAGGAAAAAGTTTTTTATTAGACCCCTATGAGTTTGCGTATTTTTAATATTTTCTACATTTATAATTGAAATATAAACAATATAGACGGTTTTGTATGCATTCAAAATTAACTGAAAAATTTGTATACATAGCCACTGTCATCAGAATTTGATGAGCAATGTGGCAATAACTCATTTGGTCTATTGGTTTGGATGTATTTCAGAACTTTTTAAGGTGGTTTGTGATAGTAGAACGTAGAAAATTGAAAAACATACATATTTGTAAAAGCAATAAAATTAAAAGAATCCGAAGAAATCACGTTTATAACATTGACACTCCAATGTCATCAAAGTTAACATTAAATTCAAAGATTATGTGAAAGGCTGGCTTCTTGTATCTGTCCTCCTAATACGTTTAGAAAAATCTAGTCTAGATATTTTTTTCTAAATAGTTTTAGACGATATAGTAAAAATTTCAACTGCATAGATAATAAAATTTGTAAAGTGTGACGATTTTTAATTCCGCAGCTTATCCAATGAATTAAGATCATATCTAAAAACGGAGAGCATGCTCCATGACTTTATACCACACATTTACTTAAAAGTTGATATTCCTGTAATACCGAGAGAGATGGCGGATTCATAAATTTGCGTTACTTTTCCGTAAACAGATTGGATTCACACTAACTCTGATAAAGCAGGATCCCCTGCTAAATCATCATCATGTATATCCTTTTAAAATCAGTCATGTATATCATTTTAAAGGCAAATAATTGCTCTTTTGAACGATGTATAGTATGTCTATTTACAACTGAGGATCTTCGTCAGAAAACACGTCGTATTCAAGGTCTATACATTTCTGGTCCGACAGTAACTCAAAGTGCGCGGCAATTTTCTCTCTCCCCTTCCAGTCTTGAACAGAGGCAGGCTTTGTGGATATATCCCTCAAATGCTGTTCTGGCCGTCTCCTAAACGCAAACTTTTCAGGGCAAGGTCACTTACCTAGATTCTTCAGAAATAACGGGATCGCATGAGAGAAGGAAAGCTAGATAAAATAGAAAATTGTTACAACCGATTTTAAACCACTGAATTCATGCATTCTGACATCGGTGTTGGTATAATACTATTCTGCTATGTTAATGCCACCAAACCATGGAAACTAATAAATGATTTTAATATTAATAACATAAAAAAATCCTTTCAAACACTGCAAGCGGAGTTAGGACACGAAGTATATCCTCCATGTTTTTCCTCTCTCTCTATCTCTCTCTTTCTTCTCAAGGCTTGCTTGCTTGAAACTCACTACCCCTTTATACAGGGTGGTAAGATTTATGCGGAAGTAGCTGTACATACATAGCAATATAAGAAGCCACAGATAAGTAATAAATGTGGGTACGTCTGCATGCGTCAGTAAGATTTCTGTTAAAAAATTCCCAGAGGTGCAGCTGCACAGAGTAACGGATCATTTGAAAGCACTAGATGAAAGGGACCCTGAGGATATTATGAAATGTTTTCTTGTAGTAAAAGAAGAAGGAACGGATGAAAAATAAACTTTGGTTTTCCTGCATTGGCTGGCAAAATTTCTCAGTAAAAAATTTCTGATAATGCAAATTCATAGAATAAGTAACATTTGAAATACACACTTAAACCAAGCATACAAGCAGCAAATAATCTTCTTGCTCGTTTCCATTGAGTTATTTACTTTACCAGTCTCTCCCACCTCTTGAGATATGTTACATAACAAGCACACAACAACTGGGGAACATGGATGCTTGGGATTCAGAAATAATGCTTGTCTATCTGGTAACTGCTTCTTTAGAAAGCGCAAGATATAATAAAGGTGAACAAAAGTACTCCAAAAGAGATTGCAATGAACATATACGAGGGCTGTATGATAAGTACCCGTGTATAGCGACTGATGGCACCACTGACACAAAATGTGTATGCCATAATTTAACGCCATCTTTAGATATATGACTGTCAAAATTTCAGACAGATTAATCGAGTAGTTTTGTTTTGATAGCTGTTGAAAGTAGTCAAGTTCGTGTTTGCTTGCCACCATGGAGAAAGAGCAATATCGATCAGTGATTCGATTTCTTTTTTTGGATGGGAAGACGTGTGAGGAAATCAAGGTGAAGTTGCATGCTGTTTATAAGGACCATGCACCTTCGATGACTACCATCAGATATTGGTTTAATGAATTCAAGCGTGGCTGAATATCCATTTTTGATGAAGAACACCTAGGCCATCCGATTGAGGTGACTACGGAGGACATGGTAACGAAGTCCATGATATCGTGCTAGCAGATTGCCATGTGAAGATCAGAGATTGCTGACATTGTAAACATCTCAATTGAATGCATACAAAGTATCCTACACGAAAAATTGGGCATGAGAAAGCTATCGGCAAGATGGGTACCACGTTTGCTCACAGTGGAGCAAAAACGTAATCACATGACAACTTCGGAGCACTGATTGGACATGTTTAAGCACAATCTGAAAAAGTCTCTACGACATTTTGTGACTGTTGACGAAACATGGATCCATTACTACACGCCAGAAATGAAAGAACATTCAAAACAGTGGATTTTACCCAGCAAACCTGCTCCAAAGAAAGCAAAAAGGGTTCCATTGGCTGGAAAAGTCATGGCCACTGTTTTTTGGGATTTACAAGGTATCATCTTCACAGACTATTTGGAGAAGGGAAGCAAAATCATGGGGCAGTACTACAGGGATTTATTGGACCAATTCGATGTTGAATTGAGGAAAAAACGGCTTCATTTGGTGGAGAAAATAGTGCTCTTCCATCATGACAATGCACTAGCTCACTCATCTGCAATCGCCACAGTAAAACTGGTCGAATTACAGTACGAATTGCTACCTCATCCACCCTATTCTTCAGATTTGGCCCCATGTAATTTCTTTTTGTTTGCAAACATGAAAAAATTGCTTGGGGGAAAGCAATTCATGTCAAACAAGGAAGTCATCGTCACAACAGAGACCTATTTTGCAGAGTTAGACAAAACGTATTTTTTGGATGGCTTGAAAAAGTTTGAATATCACTGGCCTAAATGTATTGAGTTGAAAGGAGATTATGTTGAGAAATAAATTTAAAAGAAGTTTAAAAAAATGTATGCACTTTCCTAACACAGGTACTTATCATACAGCCCTCATATTTACATTAACAATTTTTTTTTTGTTGCCTAAATAATAGGTAAGAGGATAACCATCCAAGGGCTTCATTTATTATATCATAATATTCTAGTTTCTTGATTAATTTGGTATGGTTCACACAATCAAAACCTTTTTTGAGATCGCAGGCTAATCCTATCGTTGTCTGTATAAATGAAGGGATTTGCATATATTATTTGCTACGTCTATTAATGCCCTGTTAGTGGAATGATTTTTCCCAAAACCATTTTCACATGTCAGTAAGAGTTGTTTACTTTCAAAATAGTTTAGAAATTGATTTTTTGCAGCAATATCAAATATCTTTGAAAAAATTGGGAGTAAGGATATTTTCAGATAATTTTCCATTGATTCAGGCTGTCCTTTTTAAATTGGCTTCATAATACTGTATTTTAAGTTCTCTGGAAAAGTACCTGATGTAAAATATTGATTCATTAATCTACTTAAAGGCTCACTGATTATATCCTTTACATCTTCAATAACAGATGTTGGTATTTCATCCCAACCATATGATGGTTTATTTTTTATACAGGATATGATATTAATAACATCAGATCTCCTCAAAGTTCAAAATTAAAATTATACATGGTCCTGTCAATTATTTTGATATTAATCATATTTGTTGCTTCACTAATCGAATTTGTCATGTTCATTTCATTTGATATATTTACAAAGTAATCATTAAGTGAGTTAGCATTAATTTTGAGTCACTTATTTCTTGGTCATTATGAATTATGGTTGAAATTTCCTTGCTTTTACTTTCCTTTAAGCCAAGTTCAGAACAAGGAAAGGATTTTAGGTACTTGGCACGATAAGGCGTGCACCTAGGAAAATTCCCAAGGAGAAACGGATATGAAAAAAGTCTGACGGAACTGGGACTCGAAACTGGGTCTCTCAATTGCCAGTCGGTTGCTCTATCCATTGAGCTCTTCCACCAGAACATTTTCCATGGCATATGGGAGACTTCAGGTGGAATAGCTCAACGGATAGAGCAACTGACCGGCAATTGGGAGACCTGGGTTCGAGACCCTGTTCTGTCAGACTTTTTTCATGTCCGTTTCTCCTTTAGAATTCAGAAAATAACAATGCATCTTTCTCCGCGTATGAGAATTTCAATTGCCAACTCTCAACAAGAAAAAATAGCAATCATTCTATCTGAGCTCTTGAAATTCACAAAATGAACAACCTAATTAGAATAAGCACTTGGAATTGTTTTACCCTAAAAAATAAAATTACCGAACTACTTGATTTTCTGATCACAGAGAACATCCAAATTTGTTGTATCCAAGAAACTAATCTTAGACCCAGCGATAGTATTTTTTTTTTGAGGGGTGGGGAATGCATTTACGCACCCTGACAGGTGGCCTACGGAACCTCCCCGTGTGTGGGACTCGCTCGGGAAATTGTGAGAATACCCACTAAACCCCACCCCTTCTTCGTCTAGGACGTCACGCTGGCACCGATTGCGAATTTCTTCGGCGTGGTCCTTATTTCCTAGTCAGTTAACTTTCCTCTTCACTTATACTCTTCTCTTCAGTTCTTCAGACATCCTCACTCAGGACTGACTCTATGAACTGCGCTATTGCGTTCCATTTTTCTCTATGTTCGATCATTCTATCAATTATATTTTCGGTGGTAAGTTGACCGGTGATATCTTCTAGTGCTGCCCGTTGGTCTCTCCAATTGGTGCAATGGAACACTGTTTGTTCTGTATCGTCTTTTTGGGCCCCACTAAGGGTGCAGTTGGGAGTTGTTACCTTGCCCATTTTGTATAGGTAGTCTCTGAAGTACCCATGTCCACTCAGGAATTGGGTAACGTAAAAATTTACTTCGCCTATCGCTCTCTCTACCCATGGGGTCAGCTGCTTTATCAGTTGATGAGTCCCTCTGCCCTTCTTCTCCTGGGCCCACCTGCGTTGCCATTCTTCCATTGTGCGTTTTCTTTCCTTTCTCGCTACCTGTTCTTTCCCTGCTCTAGGTCTCGTGTCATAGATACGCTTGCGCTCTTTTGCTAGCAAGTCGATTGGTATCGTCCCAGCAATCACCATATTACTATAAAACCATATTGCCTTTCAGAGAAGTTACTAGCTTTCTCAATAGCAGCCAATAGACGAGGTTTTATCAGATTCTCTAGGGTCTTTCCTGCAGAATCTAGCAAGCATATCGGTCTGTATCTTGAAGAGGCATTTATTGCTCCTTTCCCCTTGTCTATTAGCACTAGGCTTGCTCTTTTCCAGCGAGCGCTTAAGATTCCGGCGCTGAGGCAGGTGTTGTACATCTTCAGCAGAAGTCGTGGAGCTATTTTCAATTTTTCCTTGAGAATTTCTGCCGGTATACCATCAGGTCCTGGTGTTTTTCTGTTCTTTAGAGAGGACACAGCTACTTCTAATTCCCCCATCGAGAAGGCAGGTATATTACTATCATCGATTTCAGACTCAGAATCTGTTCTCAATGGATGAGTGGGAAATAGCTCGTCGACGACCTTCTGCATTTCCTTTACTGTCATCGTGCCTACCGAACCGAGCACTCCTAGTTTCTGGGTAGCGATTTTATATCCCAAACCCCATGGGTCGGCGTTTACTTCGTCGCAAAGTGCCTTCCAGCAGTGGAATCTACTTTTTTTTATAGCGATTCGGAGTTCCTTCCTAACTGATTTATGCTCAGAGGAATAGTCAATTCCTTTTGCTCCTCTTCGGGCTCGTTGGGCTTTCCTTCTTAATTTTAAACAGTTTCTGCGTAGTTCTGCAATTTCTTCAGTCCACCAATAAGCTGATTTCCTGTTAATAAATCTCTTTATTATAGGCATAGAGGAGTCACAGGCGCATTTTAGGATCTTCATCGTGGATGACACAACATCTTCTGCGTCCACTCTTCTTTTAACTATCTGAGAGGTCTCTGGTATGTCACCTATCCCGCTCAGTAATTTCTCTGCGAATTTTACATCGTCGAATTTCCTGTAGTTCCAACGGTGTGGTATTTTATTGCGGGGATCTGTTCTGTTTCGCATCTCTCTGCCTATCTTGAAGGTTATATATTGGTGGTCACTCCCTGTATAGTCTTCTATTACTCGCCATTCTTCCGTGATAGCTGCGATGTTTTCTGAAGCTAGAGAGAGATCTGGGATGGAATTACCAAATCCGGGTCTCCTGTATGTAGGCGTGTTACCTATATTCAGTACCATTAAGTCCATCCTAGCTGCCATTTCTAGGATTAATTGTCCTCTTTTGTTGGTTTGGGGCATACCCCATTCTAGAGCTCTGGCATTAAAGTCGCCAGCAATTACCAGTTCTTGCGTCGTGTCCCTGAAGTGGTCCTCCAACATTCCTAATTTGACCTCAAATTCGGATATACTATCATTCGGGGAGAAGTAACAACTTACATAAGTAATCCCATCAATCCTCGCCCATACATAATGCTCCTCTGCTCCGTGTTGCTCTACTCGAGCCTGTCTGAGATTAGGTATCCAAATGGCGGCATTTTTTCTTGTACTTGAGAGCCATGTCCTGCAATCTTTTTCCCTATACGGTTCGCTCAGTAATAGAATATCGGCCTCCTGCTCAGGCGATAATTGGGGTAGGAGGGCGTCTGCTATTCTGCTCTTGTTCGTATTTCCTTGCAGAATCTTCATGATTATGCTCTGCATTGCATCTTGCTTTGTTCCAGAGCTTCTCTGAAGGCTGCGCATACCCCTACTCCGGGAACGTGTTGTCGCTCAGTCACGTCGGTCCTTTTGGCACAGAGTACGCAAGATGGATTGTTCTTGCACTGCGTTGCCTTATGTCCCTTGTTGCCACATTTCCAGCACACATCAGTCCTGTCCGGTCCCGTGCAGTCTCTCTTCATGTGTCCGTAGCCAAGGCATTTGTGGCAACGAGTTACAATTATCCTCTTCCTAATTCGGCAGTACACCCATCCGATCTTAATCCGCCCTTTATTAAGGAGGGAGATTGCCCTTGATCTTCCATCTCAACTATAGCCATTTTTTCGTCCTCGATTGTTTTGCTCTAAATTGGCTATTTTAAAGTTGTCCTTTAAAGGTTCCTCCATCTCTCTCGATATTGCGTCTCTAACTTCTGCTTCAGTCGTTGTGCAGTCTAGGTCTCTGATTTCTAACGTCATTCTGGGCTTAAGATCACGCACTACGTGATTAGGTCCTAATACTTTTTGTATTAAATTCCCAAATTCTCTTTTGTTCTTAGTTTTATGGCCCAGTTTCAGGAGAACACCTCCATCATTCGTCTTTCTGATGGCTTTTATTTCCGTCTCGGTCTCCGCTGGGTTGATCTTCTCTCGGAGAGTCCAGCGTTAGTATTAGAACCCCTAATTTTAGATTTATTAGATTAGATGCCCCAGGTAGAACGGGCGTAGGCTTACTCATTAGAAACAATATCAACTTCTCAACCTTGCCAGCACCTAAATGTAGTTCGTTTAATACCATTGGGATTGAAATAATTAATGATGATAAACCTATCCGAATTTACTCGATGTATGTGAAGGGCAACAAACTTATTCCCTCTTAACTCAACTCCCTTGTCGAATCAACCATTCCAACCATCTTTGCTGGTGACTGGAATGCCAAGCATCCACTATGGGGCTCCAAATCCACCAACCAAAATGGTAAAATCCTCTATGACTTTGTCAATAAACACTCTGTTTGCCTCTTTTCTCCATTCTCTCACAATAGGCGCGCCAACACTAAATCTGATCTTCTCGAATTTTTCATCACAAATAATTTCCCACATCTTTCAAGGCCTTTGGTACTAACAAAATTCACCTCCGACCACCTCCCAGTGATCACTGAAATTAATGGTAAACTCACTCCCACATCCCCCTCTCCCTCCACCTCCATTAACTGGTATAGATTCACTGAATTCATATCAAATCATGTTGAAACGTACCCAATCATCACCGAGCCATTCTCCCCCATTTTCATCGACAGCCACGTCGAGCTTCTAAATAACTTTATCGCTGCTGCCAGAGCCAACTCCAGCAAAATCCGATCCCTCCAATCTTCAACTTTAACCCCTATGCCCCCAAATATTAGACAATTAATCAATTCCCGCAACCGAATGCGAAGACTCCTTCACCAGTTTAACGACCCCAATGATAAAGTCCTCTTCAAGGCACTCAGTAAAAGAATCAGTAAAGAAATTAGACTATTCCGCAATCAACAATGGCTCGATTTTTTAAAAGACCCCTCTCTCCATAAAAATAACTCTCCCAACCTGTGGAAATTAACCAAAAAGCTTAAATCCTCCACTCCCAAATCCCAACCTATCGAATTCAATAACAAACTCTTTTATGATCCCCAAACTAAAAGCAATCTTTTTATTGACTATCTCTCCAGCATCATGCAGGAAGAGTCCTCCAAACCACGAGGTTACATTTGCTTGCCAATCTCTCTCCAATATATCTAATGATACTCGCTTAATTACCACTCCCTCTGAAATCATCGAAATTATCAAAAACTTAAACATTCATAAAGCCCCTGGCCATGATGAATTCTTTAATAAAATACTCAAAATCATCTCCACCATCACTCCCTTCGTCCATCGAATTTGTCAAATATTCAATGCTTGTTTTGCAATTTCTTATTTCCCTAATGACTGGAAAATAGGTACAATCACAGTTATTCCCAAACCTTACAAAGATCCACTTTTCCCCTCTAACTACAGACCGATTACTCTCCTTTCATATCTTTCAAAAATTTTTGAAAAAATTATCCTAAATCGCCTGACATCTCATGTCCAAACTAACAACATTCTAATCCCTGAACAGATGGGCTTCCGCGAATCCCTCGCCACAACCCACCAAATCCTTAGAATCACCGAAACCATATCCCTTGGCTTCAAACAAGGCAAAAAAACCACCCAGATGGTTTTCTTTGCCATGCACAAAGCATTTGATAAAGTATGGCACGCTGGCCTCATCTTCAAATTAATCCAATATAAAATCCCCACTCCCCTGTGCCAGATAATTCAAAGCTTCTTGGTTAATCGCAACATTCAAGTCAAAATAGACAACAAACTCTCTAAACTAAAACCCATCACTACAGGCGTCCCCCAAGGCAGCCTGCTGAGCCCCCTTCTTTTTAACCTCTTCATTAACGATGTTCCCAAATCCCAAGATATCTCCCTGTTTCTCTACGCAGATGACCTCACGATCTCTGCCACCTCCTACTCCCCTGACCTGACCATCTTGAAACTGAACAAATACATGTCCTCCCTCCACGAATGGACAAGCCTATGGCGACTTTCAATCAATCCCTCCAAAAGCGCACACATGGAGTTCAAAAGACACAGAACCAAGAAACCCACCACTCTTTTTCCCAAGCTTAATAATGCAATTATCCCAACCGTCCCATTTTATAAATATCTAGGCGTTTATATATCCAATAAACTCAAGTGGAACAAACACACCGAATACTCAATTGTAAAAGCCAACGCAATGAAGCATAAACTATACCCTGTCCTCAACAACAAAAGTCCTTTATCTAATAATATTAAAGTCCGCTTAATCAAGGCCTACATTGTCCCCATCTTGTCTTACGCCTCAATTATTACCTGCAATACATCCAAAACAAATATAAAACTCTTAACTAGGTGCTACAATCAATGCTTCCGAGCCGCCACATCCACTAACAGACTGCTATCTCTAACTGAAATCCAAAAAATTCACAATATCCTTCCCTTCCCTAAATTTATTGGTAAAGCAGTCCAAAAATTTCATAGAAAACTCCAATCTCTTAAAAACCCACTGCTAAAACATATTTGGAATTATGAAGTTGTTAATTCAGAGAAAGGTAGCGCTGTTATTCAGCCAAAAAAAATACTAAACTTAATCTAAAACCCTTATCACATGTTCTTATTCATTATGAATGCAATGTATGTGTCACAATTGCCAAATTATTCAATTGCTGCTGGAAAAACAAAATAAATAAATAAAATAAAGNATAAATTAAGAAACAAAATATAAAATACATTAAAACAACAGGAAAAATCAATTTAAAAAAAAACACAAAAATCCTCACAGCAGCAATTCTTAGTTTGTAGTACTTTTAGGATTAGACTCTTAATTTTAGTTAGTCTTAGAATTATTAACTAGGGGTACTAAACGCTCACTTATTCTATCACAAGCCGCGCAAATTTACTTTGTAATGGCCAAATTATTATATTGGGTAACAACTTCCTGCACGCCAGCAGATGGCAAATCAGGAATTCCTCGTCGACGAGTTATACCGACAGAGTATGATGGAAAAGTTTAATCATACTGCCCTCAAAGTGGTCTGTCAATATATCCATGGAATCTTGAATCGGTATATTTGTAAAAAGGGGTTATAAGGAGTAAAGTTTCGTATTTATCTTATGTTTATTTCAAAAGATATAAAATGCCATATTTTAATTTTTTTTCGAGCTATTATGTTTTGGGCCGATTTTGCTTCAAATCTTTTTCGCAGAATTCGCTCATAAAACTTTTTTTATTATTTTTTGTAACAGAACAACAAATGTTGTTAGGAATACCAAGTTTTGTTTTGCTCGACGTAATACTGCCTGAGATAACGTGTCTCAAAGTTGCTAATAATCGATGTCTAACTGTGGAAGGCTGTGGTAGGGGGTGAAACAAATGACTATATCTCAACAAGTATTCCATCGATGGATGTAAAACTTGGCAAATGTTCATAGAAGATATGAAGTTATGTTCACATAACTTCATATCATCGATGATGGTCGAGCGGGGCACTTCTCTAAAATTGGTCCACTTGACATGATATGGCCCTACAGTAAAATTCCATGAGGTTTTCTTCCTATTGAGACAATTCTCGAGTAATAACTGCTGAACTATGTTTCACGTTAGCAAAGTTATACGGATGATCCAGTTAATTTCTTCTTGTAATTCCATTCATCTACAAGTACGCCGTAACAATGTCTTCGTTTTTGTTTGAGTTCGAGATTGCGACTGGAAAAGTGATAGCGGGGCTCTTACCACCTCACCTATTACCGCCCAAATCATATCGTTAAGGCTATGATAAAAGCACTTCGGTGGAAATCATTCCAGGCGAGAAGATTAGATTATCGGTAGAAGCTTTTCGAAAAATTCATCGGTTCAGAATTTTATGGCGACGTCGAAGACGTATTTCCAGTAAAAAAAAGGAGCGCAATCTCCGAGAGACATCGAGAAACAGCGAGGAATCGATCGCTAAAAGAGATAGTTACTTTGGTCGTTCTTTTCTCATAGTAACAGAGAAGCTAATAGTGTAGATTAGGTAAAGTATTAACGAATCCCCTGCCGTACGCCACTGGCGACATGCTAGCTACAAATTTAAATTATCTTAATAGTTTTGTTTTCGTTCCTCGAGCTTCGGCTCGAATAAAGAACTGCCTCAGTAAAACGTAGGTCTGATTGCTTGATCAAGCAGAGTCAACTGTACATACTTTCTGTGTGATCCATTTAATATCTGAACTGATGTAATAGAATTAGATTTGTGAAAGCGCATGGAATCCATGTGTTTCTGCTTTTAAGCGACTTTGTAGCAACCTTTTTGGGGAATATGCAACAATATAACAAAAATTAACTGACATCTCTGCCGTTCCCTTTAACTTGTGCTGAACGCATTAATAGAACTCCTCTGCTCATACAATTGAGTGAGGAGCAGTTACCGTTCTCAAGAAGGTTATAAAATCCGCGCGGTTGCCGGGCCTGCTAGGATTACACGAAGGCCGATGCGACGACGCGCAGCGGCAACTGCTCGGTGCATCCCTAAGTACGAGAAAAAGGCATATCACTCGGATTCATGGATGCAAGCGCTCTATAAGATTACTCTATGGTAGTACCTAATTCACAAAAATGAAGTGAAATATTTATAAATGATTTCTTTTTCAGTTTTTTAAGGTTTGTTTCATTAAATGACTTATTTGTACCTAGTAAACAAACGCCAAATTAACACAACTATAGCAATAATAATATCGAAAAATTATACTTTCGAACCTAAAGTTGTGAACAGCTTCTTAAAAATCTTGAAGAAAATTTTACGACAGTAATTCGTTAAGTTCTACAGGAAGGTTTTAAATCTCAAAATCCTTAATTTTCAAATAAAATTTAATTGACTCCAGACTTGTTAAGGGTTAATACAAAAATGTTTATAGATTAAACTGTCCTTTTAACTTAATAATATTCGTCGAGAGGTGTACAGAAGTATGTTCCAACCATAAGAGGCATCTTCATTCAATCAATTTCACATAAAATGAGTTTTGAAAAAGGCTTTGATACTCAGGGCCAGGATCGGAGAGGATCGAAGTCATGAGTGATACAAGACAGAATCAAAAACGATTCCGAAAGATCCCTGATTAGGGATAGATGATGGAAATTATCTCAGCGATTTAACTAAAAAACGTTTTGGTAGGGTATCACGAAAATGGATTAATGTAAACCTACTTATTGACATATAACCGCGAAAAATACTTTATTAATGGAATATTGATATTATTATATCGGTATTTTTTAAAAAAGAAAGATTATGAAACTGCATCCCAATTTTTGCGAAACTACTGTTACTGTTCATAGCGCGAGTTTCACATCCATAAAGAAAAGCATTGTCCATTAGCTGATAGATAAGGAACCACATCCAGGAAGTTATAACCACACACGTATGGTTAGAACTTCCTGGATCGCCCCTCAGAATTTTCGTCTGAACCTAACCATCTGCGTCTTCGACAACTCAAGGTAATTATCCATTGACCCCTGCTGCTTATATTTTTCGTATGGAAAATTTTTCTCATTTATCCGTTAAATATTCTGCACCTACATTGTTAATGTTAGCTATTCAGTGAGAATTTTTTCGTGAATTAGGCTTTATCTCGGCATATTTGGTGATATCTATAGTATTAACCGCAGTCACGAGTTGTTTTAATGCCTCCCATCGCTCAAGATTTACTGTTTGTTGTAACATACTCTTAATAGCAAACCTTTAAAGCTCTCCAGTAGCACTGATCACTTAATTAGGAGCTGTTTGCATTTTCCTTGAGTATGTGCCGAAGAGATTACGCAAGAAGTAAAGGATTTGTTACTTCTTCTACTTCGTATTATGTGTAAATTCTAATAAAGGAATAAAAAATTACATCTTGACAAGAAAGCGAGATTGTAAACGACGTGAAATGAATAAAAACCGTAGGTTTGTCTACAGAGAACAGAGTCGGTTAAACAATACATTTCTGCTGTAACTGTACATCATCTTATAGAGTAGTCTCTGAAAGATATTCAATAGCTTTAACGGGAATTATTGCTATATTAAATCATTTGTGTACTTAAGATGGATTTGTTCATATCAAGTGCTGGTTCTAACATTATTATTTACCGTAATTTAGGAAGATACTTTAAAAGTTTTCCTCAATCTTATAATTAGTCAGACTTATTAATGAGATTCGGTCGTATTTAGAGTCATTTATCTACGTACGTACATACATAATCTCATTGCTACGAAGATTCTTTACTTGGATTTTATTCTATTATTTTTTATTATTTTATTTTATGCTATTTTTTCTATTTTCACAGGCCAGAAGTACCTATTTGTAATGCAATGGGATGCCGTGAATATTTGAGAATATCCATGCAGAAGTTGGACAGACAACTTTCCATCAACATCTCAAATACCAGCAGATTCATGTACATGGTAAGTTATCCATACATCTTTAAATACCATCCGGTACGGAACCAAGGCAGTTTCCTGAGGCAATGGTTTTACCAAAACTATTCCTCTAAAGAACGGTATCTCATGGGTAGGCTTACCGTACGTTTTGGCCTGGTTTAGAGGTGTAGTCCCGGTTAATATTCCATTTTGTCCCGATTTGGATGAATACTCTTATAAAGTAAACATAAATAATTAAGAATAGGAAAGAAAAATTATTTAAAGAATAAAATGAAATGACTTAGCCGGGTAAGTTCATGGGCTGCCAACCCGTGCGAATTTTCTTCAATGTGATAATCTGTTATGTATTATACGTATACAGAATTTAATTTATTATGGAAAATGAACCATGGCATAATTTTTTGCAATACGTATATTATACTTATTGCAGAAAATCCTCTCGGGTTGACAGCCCAGTAAGTCCACGGAAAGCAGACGTTTGGCAGCCATCTTCTGGGTTGTGTGTTGCGAGTCCACTTATAGGTATCACGAGGATTGCCAGACGTCCCGATTTTGACGGGATTTTCCCTAATTGCCGGAGTGTTTCCTGCGTCCCAGTTTAATCTTTGAATGTCCCGATGTAAAGTATTAAAACTTTCAAAATACACTCGAGAGATATTTAGCTTTATAGCCTGGGTCAGAAAATGGGCTCTGGGAAAAGGTAATTTTTGGGGCCGTGGAAAAATATTTTTCTACGATATCTAAGATTTGTAACGTTTTTTTATATTTTCACTTATTGTATAGAATTAAAAGATGGAATTAAATTTAATTAATATCCATTGAGAAGTTTTATAAAAGAAAATGTTACGACGTGATTTTCAGTATAATTTATTTTTAATAGACAGGTTTCTTCCTTTTTTGTTTACAAATTCTGCCATCATTTCATTATAGACTAAATGATGAAAAACTCCACTTTTAATTAAAAAATGTTGCGCATCTTTAGGATTTGATGGTAAAATTTTTCCATTATTTTCCTTCGCTTTTATAATCTATTTTTTCCAAAATATTACGCATCCGACCTTTGTTTTCAAAGTGAAGAATTTCCGATTGAAAAGCACATGTCCACATGTAAATCTGTTTATCTTCTTTATCATACCAAGAAATTTCCTCCTCTTACAAGTCATCTTTTAAAAATGAAAAATTTAAGCATATCTCATTGCCCTTCTACCACTTTTATGGGCATTCATGTATCTGAAAATTTAGATTGGACTCTGCACATTGATGCTGTCATGAGGAAAGTTTCTACTGGAATTTTCATGTTACGTAGGCCATCCTCAGTTGTGAAACATTAGACAAGGGGGGAGAAGCTGACGATATTTTACCTCTCTAAAGCTTTCGGTGAAGTGCCTCACCACTTACTGTTAAAGAAAATAGAGGATCTTAGGTTAGATCGGACAGTAGTTCCATGGATCGGTGCCTTCTTAGATGGAAGAATGCAGAGAGTAAAAATAGGCGACAATTTATCAGTCGAAACTAAAGTGACCTCAGGCTTACCTCAAGGTAGTGTGCCGGGGCCTTTATTATTCCTTATATTTATCAACGATCTCCGAGCTCAAATTTCGAATAAGACTTTTTGTAGATGACTGTCTCATCTATAGAGTGATGAATGACGACAAAGACCGCGAATTGTTACAAGATGATAAAGATGCATTCAAAAACTTGGTGAAAGAAAACAAAATGATTGTTAATGCGGGGAAAAGTAAATATATCCACTTCACCAATAAGAGGGTGAGTATATCCCAGGTGCATCAAGTTGATAGATCCCCTTTGAATCAGGTTGAACATTTAAATTTCTTAGGCGTCCACATTAGTAGGAACTTAGATTGCTAATCGATCATATTGTTATGAAAGGCTTCAAACTCTACATTCTGTCATAAGAAATATTAAGGATAGTATGAGACGATGAAGGGAACTGGCGTATGACACATTGGTCAGGCCGATATTAGAATATGCCTCTTTAGTCTGGAATCCATATCATGAGTCACAAATAACAAAATTAGAAAAAGTTCAGCTTAAAGCTGCTAGATTCGTATTAGGGCGTTTTAGCAGATACGACAGCGTAACTGGAATGTTTGCAGAATTGGGTCAGGTTACACTGAAATCTCGCAGCAAAGTTAACAGAATGATGTTGTTGTACCAGGCGTATACGAGGGCTGTATGAAAAGTACCTGTGATAACGCATTCTTTTAAAATTCTTCTAAATTTAATTCTCAATATAGTCTCCTTTCAACTCAATACATTTAGGCCAGTGATATTCAAACTTTTTCAAGCCATCCAAAAAATACGTTTTGTCTAACTCTGCAAAATAGGTCTCTGTTGTGACGATGACTTCCTTGTTTGACGTGAATCGCTTTCCCTCAAGCCATTCTTTCATGTTTGCAAACAAAAAGAAATCGCATGGGGCCAAATCTGAAGAATAGGGTGGATGAGGTAGCAATTCGTACCGTAATTCGAGCAGTTTTGCAGTGGCGATTGCAGATGAGTGAGCAGGAGCGTTGTGATGAGGGAGGAGCACTTTTTTCTTCGCCAAATGGGCCGTTTTTTCCTTAATTCAGCATCGAATCGGTCCAATAAATCCCCGTAGTACTGCCCCGTTATTGTCCTTCTCTTCTCCAAATAGTCGGTGAAGATGATACCTCGTGAATCACAAAAAACGGTGGCCATGACTTTTCCGGCCGATGGAACCGTTTTCGCCTTCTTTGGAGCAGGTTCGCCGGGTGAAATCCACTGTTTTGACTGTTCTTTAATTTCTGGCGAGTAGTAATGGATCCATGTCTTGTCAACATTCACGAAATGTCGTAGAAACTCTTTCGGATTGCGCTTAAACATCTCCAATCAGTACTCCGAAGTTGTCATGTGATTACGTTTTTGCTCCACTGTGAGCAAACGTGGCACCCATCTCGCCGATAGCTTTCTCATGCCCAATTTTTCGTGTAGGATACTTTGTATGCGTTCAATTGAGATGTTTACAATGTCAGCAATCTCTGATCTTTACATGGCAATCTGCTAGCACGATATCATGGGCTTCGTTACCATGTCCTCCGTAGTCACCTCAATCGGATGGCCTAGGTGTTCTTCATCAAAAATGGATATTCAGCCACGCTTGAATTCATTAAACCAATATCTGATGGTAGTCATCGAAGGTGCATGGTCCTTATGAACAGCATGCAACTTCAGCTTGATTTCGTCACACGTCTTCCCATCCAATAAAAGAAATCGAATCATTGATCGATATTGCTCTTTCTCCATGGTGGCAAGCAAACACGAACTGGACTACGTTCAACAGCTATCAAAAGGAGGATTGGAAAAATGCAACGATCCTACCGATCCACAAAGAGGGAGTTATGACCGACGTTGAAAATTACATGCCGATGAGTTTGGCATCTGTGGTATGCAAGATAATGGAGAAATTATTGGAAGGACACAGGGTGGTTGTGTAAGTATCAATATGGATTTAGAAAGGATTATTCGTGTGAGTCGCAGTTGCTGGGTTTATGCCAAGATATTTCATAATCGATAGATTTGAAAAAGGATGCTATTGTGGTCGATTTCTCCAAAGCATTTGATATAGTACCGCATCACCGTTTATTAGCAAAAGCAAAATTTCCTAATAGATAGATCACAGCGAGTAAAAGTAGGCGAAATTTTATCTGAAAAAATAGATATAACGTCAGGAGTACCCCAGGGAAGTGTATACGGGCCATTACTTTTCTTAATCTTTGTAAACGACTTACCGGAGGGCATAAAATCCAAAATAAGGCTTTTGGCGGATGATTGCAAAATGTTACAGGATGACATTAAAGCTATTGGGAGTTGGTCTTTAATAAATGGAATGAAGGTAAATACGAAGAAAAGTAAACATATAAGGTTCGCTAATAAGATAAGAGGCAGAGAAATTAGTTATGAGCTTAATGGAGAGAAAATTCCCAAGGTAAATAAATGCAGGTACTTGGGGGTTATACTAACAAATAATTTGGATTGGAGTACACACATAGATAAAATCGTATCCAAAACGTTTAAAAATCTGAATTACGTGATGAGAAATTTACAGGGAAGTAGTAGGGAAGCAAAAGAATATAAGACAATAGCGAGTCCTCTATTAGAATATGCAACAAACGGTGACTCAAAACCGGCTACTTTCTGAAAATAAAGCGCTGAAGGAGTGCTGTGGATCACCTTGGTGAAAGCTTTATGGAGGAAAATGGCAGCGTAAGTAATGCCATCTATTCGGTGCCGACAGCTAACTATCTAAGCACTTATCTTTCATAGCTCCTAGCTGTTTGCGATTTAAGGCTCCCCTTTAGAACAAGCTGAATTCGCGACGCGATTTCGGTTCAGTTAGTTCCAGCATTTGTCCGCTAGTGAGATAGATAACCTTCCCCTCGCGTGAATGGTGTGGGTAAAAAGGAGGGCGAAGTTGGTGGTGGGAAAGCTTATCGCTTTAAAGGCCCAAACCCAGAGTAAAGATAACGTAGATAAGACGCCGCTGGGAAATCTTGAATGCAGAACTTTTCGTTCTGCCGCGCTCGATTTTCAATCAATTATTGCCGTTATTTTGCTAGATTTACTTGCAAACATGCATTTTACCGATACCTCAGCATTATTTCTACACTGTGGAACGTTTTGAAAGCAATCGAAGCAAAGGTAATCTGAAGAATGTCATTCCCGTAAAGTATTATTAAAAATTATCTTTAGA
>KZ309260.1:49287-60901 GCA_000376725.2 Ladona fulva | reverse complement strand
AGAGGTTTTCAGAAGTTAGTAGGAATCAAAAATCTCTATTGAAATTATTTTTTATCAATTACTGACTTTAATTATTGTTAATGCAGTTAACTTTAGTTATACGCAAAACTACTTTAAGAACTTTTCTATTCTACTTCCATAAGATTTATTCCGGCAACAGTGATTAATTTGAAAATTAACTAACCAGTTATTGATCTTGTTTCTATAATATATTAAGGTTAATAAAATCAAATATTGTATGTCACCACTGTTCTAAAAGTTTTACTTGCTCACATCTTGGATTTCAAATATTGTTTAAATTAAACCAGTTTGTACTTAAGAGCATAAACCATGTAAGTTCAAATTTATCTTGTCTTTTTTTAAATTTTTTTCAGCAGTCAGTTATAATGGATTGTATAGCTACCATATTTAAAAATTCCTTTTCTTGCCTTTATCTCAATTTTTAGATTCTTCTGGTGATAAACACCTGGAGTACAGCAGTCGCAGTCAATTTGGATACTTACTACCCATTAATTTTCGAAGATATTTCAGGAGGAAATTCATATTTTGGATTCTCAGTCCTTTTATATTCTGAGCATGGAAAAAAGAGTTCTTGGTAAGAGGAACAAAAATTCAGTGCCATTTAAGCCCAAAATATTCCCATAAATGCATATCTGAAAGTGAGTCATGAATATGATAAGGAACATTTATGGTAAGAAGTGTTTATAAGAAAAGGCAGCAGCTTGGCTTTTATTAAATCAATGCAGAAATGCATTAATTGTATGCAAAAATCACCTTATAATCTAAAAAATAACTCAGAAGATGGTACTAATAATTCAGGCAAAATCATGCCCCAGCACTGCCCTGATGGTGGTCGCTGGAACTAATTGTACAGTTCTAGTCTTTGGTTTTATGATTCTCCGCTACCTACTGTAGCCTACTTGCTGTTGGCAGTCTTATATGATTTACGGTCGTGAGTATAAATAATAGATAAAAGGACAACCAACCATTGGTGCTAGTGTCTAACTTATAAGAACTGTGAATTTTTATATTATATATCAATAATAAAGAAAAATATTAATGACAGCACCATTGAAAATGTGGGTGTAGAAATTGAGGGATTGTAAGGCTTAAGAGCTGGAGGAATGTGGAAGACTATCGGAACAATTTTTACAGTAGTACAAAGTAGAAGAATGTTCTTTAGTAAAATATTTAGTGTAGCAGACTTACAGAGAAGTCTGCTGCACTATGGTTACGGAGAAGAATTGGTGTAGTTTATCCTTTGTGCATCTTCACTGATGTAAATAATTTGATTAAGTATACATTACTAAAGTATATCTTTGGAAATGCTTTGAAAACACAATTATGAATGAGGAAGGTTGTGGTAGAAGTGTTGATTTTCAGCTAAGCTAACTTATCAGTAGGAAAATGCATATTTTTGGTGAACTGAAGATTTTATTTTTCTTTCATTGCTTTCTTTCCCATGACAAATGAAGGATTCAAATTGGAGCTCCTCGAGCTAATCAAAGTTTTGATGGAAAAAAGAATATTTTTGAGCCAGGGGCTGTGTACAGATGTCGACTTTCTCCAACTCAAATGTGTAAACCCATTGTGGTATCAGGTAAGAAGCTTTACTGCATTTTACTTTTGAAAACCTTTACTGCATTTTACTTTTTTGCCATCTATCAGTAGTCATATTGAAAATACAATTTTTCTATTTTCTTTATTCCTTTTCATTTATTATATCTGACAAGGGACACACCAGGTTTGTGGATTCAATTGTGATTTTCAGGTTAAGTTTCTTGCTCTAAAATAGTATATGTGTCTGTTATCTTAATGAAAATTCACATGTGGATTTTCAGAAATTTATTTAGAATACATTCCAGGATAATAGGGTATTTAGAATTGAGATATTATTAGCAGACATGCTTCTGTAGTGTAAACATTAAAGATTTTTCCTGTAGGAACTTGAGTTTGATGCCAATTCACCCATAAGAATTGACAGCATACAAATTTTGAACCAAAAATCCAAGTCCAAACAAAAAACCTGTACAATTTATTCTTATGAGGAAAAATTGGAAAATTGTGGCCCTCTAGGATCAACCAAATGGTTGCTAGGGTCTATATTTAATCTTTCATTGTGGTTTCCCATTGTTGCCCATATGACATAGGCCAAGTCAATGATGATTGCTGTTTAAACGAAATATATGCCCAGTGTATAACTGAGAATCATCTATGTATAATTGATACTAAAGTTCTAGCCTAATATGTATCTGAGAAAATGTAAACAATGACTGGAATAAAAGAAGATGAAATTGAACAGTGAAAAAGTTATTCATTTGTCAAAACTGGAAGCAAATACTTTCCTGCATGGAAAATTTCACAGTATGTACCTGTGTATGTATGTGATAGTGTATGGCGTGGTTGCCTCGCTTGGAATTTAAAAGTGCTGATTTTGCATAAACAAAGGCCTATTGAGTTGAACGTGTCTGTTACTTTAAAGCAAGAAACCTTGAAAGTCTCCATGGAATCCGCGAGCCACAAAATGGGTGTGTCCCTTGTGAGATAACTCTGTAACTAATTTAATTACAATATAAAACAAAATTATCAAGAATATAGCCTTTATTTAAAATTGAAAGGAATCACTAAAGCAGGCATGAGTTAAGTTGAAAATATCTGAATGAAATGCTATAATAACTGGGAGAGAATACTCAATTGCATTATGATGGCTATGAAGGTTGAATTGCTTAGCACTGGATGGGAGTGTTTTAGGAGTTTGGATGGAGGGGCAAGAAATTTGTAAAAATCAGTGAGACATGGAAATGGATCTATTATCAATGCTCAAAACTTTGGTTATGTTTTTGAATAAGGCTCCTGCAAGTGTGTTAATTTTTTGTGAGTGTTGGCAGTTGTTATAAGTTCCAAGTTGTTTATGTTTACCGGTTGGTCATTTAAAAAAATGTGTTATGATGTCTGAAAGACTGCAATTTAGAAATATGAAGAACATTTGGCTATATTGTTAAGCTTAAAGTATCTTCATCCATTTTAATGCCATTCTGTCAGAGACAATACAATTCTGCATATGCTTCTTTAGTACAATTGTCCCAATGAGTGTCAAAATTGTGTCCCAAGTTTAAAATTTCCTCACAGGTAAAGAATATAAAATCACAGAAGGAGAGGAGAAAAGAGATGGGTCATGGTTAGGAGCAGCT
Source organism: Ladona fulva (assembly GCA_000376725.2). Lineage (NCBI taxonomy): Eukaryota > Metazoa > Arthropoda > Insecta > Odonata > Libellulidae > Ladona > Ladona fulva. Next base: position 57,710 of record KZ309260.1, on the reverse strand, counting down.
ATGGATGTGCAGCCTGGTCCTTATGGACAACTTGTGGTAAGAACAAATATAGAACCTTTTTTGTAGGAAATGTCTCAACTTATTTTTGAAACTTAAGAAAATCAGGAAAGCAAAAGTTGCCAAAATAAAAGACTCTTTTTGAATGTAAATACTAATGCTGATAAAATTAACACTTATGGATTTGAAATATCAATCAATGAGTCAGAGGCAGATTATGGTTAAATATTATCTGTTAATACGAGAATTATTCAACAGTTTTGTGGAATCAAGCTTTTCTGATTCTCATTATTTAATAATGGGCCTTCCAAGTAGTGTTTTTTACAGTTTTAAAATAAAACCTTGTGAATAATGCAAAATATTTTTTACATTGTATTTCAAAGGTTTCAATGTCTAAAGTTTCAGGATTCTTCAAAATGTTAGTGTATTGTACTGCCTTTTTGTGAGGAGGAAACTATTGTAATTCATGTTACCAGGAAATGTTGCTAAGAATTGAAAGAAAAACTTAGGCTTTCTTCTTAAAATTTCTTTATGAAGTAACTGGTACTTTTAGCATTAAAAGTGCTTCAATTATTATAAAAAATGAAGATGAGGTAAACAGTTTTTACCTTACTTTACTGTAGTAGTAATTAATATAATCGGTGATAATAAAAGGAAGAGAAGGAGCTTGTGTGCTCACGAAAATTGTTTCTATGTATATGTAAGGTATACATTGGTGCCATACATTAATACATTAATCACCATTTCTCCTGTTACCCTCCAATCTAGGAGATAAAATGCTTAGCTTCCCAACTTATATGTCTTGGGTTTAAATCTAACTAGGTCAATTCCAGAGGATTGATATCTGTTTGTTATCTGGTGTTTATTATCTGTGATTGTGTTAATTGCAGGTTATTATAATGGATATAGTGGGGGTCACCAGTTTCTTTTAAAGAAAGTACTATATTTACAGATTACAAGGTTTGATACTTTTTATAGATTATTTTTTGCCATGAGACATTTCTGTAGAAACACTTCTAAGGCCGATCATATTTGTGGAAGTTAGGCTACAAACAAAGGATCAAATGGGAGAGGTCTTATACAATAGGAACTTGAGACTGCTGTAGTAGCAGCAGAGGCCCCACAGGAACTGCAAAAAATATTGGGAAACTCAGCTCTGGCAAAGCCAATATTGAGCTAATTTTTCTGCATTATGGACATTCATTGATTCAATGAAAATCAATATTTCTTGTAAAATGGAGAGAAACCTTTAAATGTGTGCCGCATAAGTTAACTAGCAATCAATGAAAGTCATATAATGACTTGAGGCTTTCCTGGTGGATAGCTTGGGTGTAAAAAGCTCTCGGGTTATCATCGAGGTGAATTCCGGTGACCATGTCGCCAACGTTTCGACGGCCGACTGCCATCTTCCTCGGGGCTGCTGAGATGCCGTTTGATCTGATCCATTTGTCTCTTCTTGATAGGATACTGGTGGTGGGAGACTCCTGGTCCATAGTGTGGATTTTATCCTCCTTAATCTCTTGGTATAATATCTTCCTTAATAACATTCTATTTATTATTATTATTATTATTTTTTGATTATTTTCCCAGTATAAATAAATAAATATATATATTGTTTTCTTTCCTTCTTTTTTTGTTTAATTATTATTTTTTTGTTATTTTTTTAAATTTTAATTATNTCGCTCACAGATTTATCGAATATAACTTTAAGAAAAGGTGCCTATTTTTTATTTTATTTTTTATTTTTTTCCCCCTGAATTTAAGTTACCCTCCTTCATTGCCGTCTGGTTGAGTGGTTCATCTTGGATTCTCTATTTACTTTTTAGTTATATTTTTATTGATAATGGACTGGATGGGATGTCTAAAGGAACACTCCAGGTACATTCGTCTAGGCCAACCAGAAAAGTCAGCTGTGGCCGAACATAGCCTGGAGAAGAGGCACAAAATCAATTTCGAGGCCACCAAACGACTTGCCCATGCAAATGGCCACTGGGAGCACATCATCAAGGAAGCCATTGAAATACGACTAGAGAAAAATAATTTCAACAGAGACAATGGCTACACACTCAGCAAGGCTTGGGAGAAGATAATATGGGAAAAATTGGAAAGAGGATTTTCGACCAATCAGAAGAGACCCCCGGATTGTCGCTTGGTATATATACTGGACCGAAAATTGTCGAAACATTGGTGATATGGTCACCGGAATTCACCTGGATGATAACCCAAGAGTTTTTTACCCAATGAAAGTCATGATATACTATTGTAAGTAGCGGCATTAGATCACTTGTGAGAAATCGAGGAAATAATGATGAAACAAGAGAAGAAGAATAGAACAACATAGCCCAAATAGCATGATATAATCAATGTAATTACTTTCAAAGTAAAGGTATCACAGAAACAGCTGTGATCACAAAGTCCAAGAAATCACTCCAGAATATGTATAAAACAAAAACACTGGCAGATGAATGTCCCAAAACTAGTTGAATGGGATGTAATCCAGATTGCAATAAATGTCAATTAGCAAGTCCAGGAACAAATTGCAAGAACACAGTTGGGGTTGTTGCGGTTGACGAGGAAGCACACACTGCAGTCACCAGCGGTCTGCTACTTTTAGGATTGAGACACTACCTCACTCCAAAGGCAGGATGGGAGAACAGTTGGAGGGGAAAAAAGGGAAGTCACCAGATGTCAGAGCAGAAGGGAAAGGAAGGGACAATATTCCAATCAAATACACTCCCGCCAATTTGACTCACTTCACTTCAATTTGACTTCACTCGACTCAGCAGTGTATCCATTCGCAGTCCCCTAGATAAGTGAAGCCTCTACCGTATAGCAGAATCGCAAGCGGAATTGCAAGTGAGAATGGCAAGGTTCAACTTGTCAACCAACTTTGCAAGCAGATGCTGAAAGAGCAGAAGTAAGGTTTCCCACCCTGCTTCTCTCTCTCTCTCAGTGCAGCTGGGCGGGAAGTTTTGAAAGTGCTGAGTCTGGCTAACTCGACATAACTATGATATGGCACAAATGGAAGAAGAAATTTAAAAGGAATAGCCTAAGCCATTTACTATTTATTCTGATGGTGGATGATGGAAAGAAATAATGTAATAATCTGTGTAGAAACATGAAAATACAGGTTGGATGCTAGCCTAAAGCCTATTTTTATACAGGTTCTCTTGTATACAAATAGTCATCATGTGCGATAATCATAACTACAACAAATTGTGAATCAATAGAGTGAGAGCATCACAGAATGAGAAATCATAGTAAATCCAAAGAAAAGAAGGATGATACATACAGGGAAAGAAGATAAAATAGCCATGAGATGGTGATAGAGAATGAGCAGATAAGGACAGTAATACTTACCAAAAATCACTCAAATCTAGAATAGAATAAAATAAGCTGATAGGGCTTGCTAAAAGATAAGTAGTGCTTACAATTTTAGGAAATATATAAATAGATGTAAACATATATACTATATATAGACTATAAATAGACAAACATAGAAATATATGAAAAAATGATGTATCTATTTTACCACGAGGAAGTGAAACTGGTCAATCACAACAAAAACAGAAAGTAAAATAGCAGCAGCAGAAATGAAGAAGAGTAAGAAATGAAACCAAAAGAGACTTTGAAAGTAATACAGAAATTGGAATTTCAAACTGGAATTTTTTGATAGAAATAGAAATAAATCAGATGAGATGTAATGAGCATCCCAATAAAATGAATCAAAATATATTAGCCAGGAAAGTGTGGGAAGTTAAAGCAGAAAATTGGGAAGAAAACCTTAAAAGAGATGGAAAAGAACAATTGAAAGGTATGGGAAGAGGAGAAGGGAGAGAGAAGGAGATGAAAAATATTCAAATGAGGTCGAAGAAGTTTATTGAGTCCCAAAAGAGAAATTAAATATTTCTGATTTGTTTATTTAGAAGAGAAAATAATTTTGAAGGCAACTTTTTATTTTTCATCATGCATGAATTTATTTATCCCATAAAAATTTGACCTCAAAATCTTAAAATTATCGACATTTAAAAGTTTTTCAGTCTAAACCTCATTGAAATTCATCCTCAAGACCAGGAATCAATTATTTTGTTTGTGAAATGCTTTTCTTTGACTCCTTAGGTTTGTTCACCTCGTTGGATGCACAATTATAGTTCTCACTATATGCCAGGAGCTTGTTATTGGAGCAGAGCAGAAGATGATGGGAATTTTGAAACATTGTTACCCTTGTATCAGATTGGTAATTATATATTTTTCTTGTGAATAATAATTTACTTGAACTTCTTCATCTCCATTAATTCACCCAGCCTACTAGTTACAGTATCTCCATCTTTGATAATGACTTTGATCAAAATCTATATTTTTAGACAAATACCTTCATGTATTTATAGTATATTTTAATTTGCTAATGAAGAGACCATTAGTGATGCTTTCGAAAAATTGATGCATGAAATAAATAATACCAAATTTGCAGGAATGTCAGATGAACCCAATTCTAAGACATCCCCACTTTTTGGAGCTCTAAAAGAGAAGAAAACTAATTTTGGAAAGTATTAATGATAGTAATGAATGAAATTAGTAAATTAATGATTAGCTTTTACTTTCATAGAAGGGAAGATTTCAATTTCCAGTGTGCCAACATTGTTGCTGTCTAATATTACATTCAGAAATCCCAAACACCCTTCTGGTGACAGAATTGCTATATTTTCTGCGAGAAATATAACAATTCTTTTAAATACCTCATTGTAATGAGTTATTTTCTCTGCCATCGCAGTACTTGTAAAGGTATGATTGTGACTGATTTTCTCTTTGTTTGTCGGGAAACTAAGTTGTGTTGGTAACGTTGCTCTGAATCCAATGTGCCAACATTGCTGCAGTTTATATTGTGACAATGTTGACACCTTTTACAATCCAATTAAGGTAAATTGTAACCAGTCATATGAACATTTTGTGAGTTAAGATAATGCCTATGAAAATTGAACAGAATTTGTAACATGTACATACAATGGTAAAAAAGATAGATTAGTGCAAATGTGGTATAAATTAGAAATGAAATGTAGAGCTATTAATTTGATAATGAAGTGAAAGTCTCATCTAGTAAGTTTTCTTTGATACAAGTTGATTCTTTCTAATTATCTCACTGAGAAATATTTCAAAAAGTACTTGGAAGAATTACAGTAAAATTATATTTATAAAAGAATCTTTTATTTTCAGAAAATTATAGTTCAAAATTTACTGGCAGAACTGAGGTTCCTTATTATGCATATGGAGAAGCTGGAATATCTGCACATTTTCCATTGGAAAAGCACATTAAGGTAATAAGTTTAATCTAGGTATTGTAAAAATTTGATTAGCTTTTACTTTCATAGAAGGGAGAGATTTATTACAATTTATGACAAAAAAAGTATAAAAATAATAAAATTTGGAACTTTCTAAGGGTTCTAGCAGGTGGAAAATAGGAAGTTTTATCATTTATACAATTTAGCTCATGTAAATTTAGAACATCTCTTAGGTTTGATAATAAGGATATTCTTTGTCCAACTGTGACCCACCAATAGAATTATGTCCATAATGGGTTAAAACCTCTGGAGAACTAGCAGAAATATATCGCATATAAACTTGCAGTATGCTATGGTCTATTCACTAGATGTTTGTAGTTTAGAGCGAGAGAGAAGATGTTATCTCTTCGTATGTGGAGCCAATAGGACAGGAGGAAAGACCCCCTCCAGTCATCAAGAGCGTGGTAGAACTTTGCTGTGTTGCAACATTAGCATAAAAATATAAATTTAGTCAAAATCGTTTCAATTTTTCTCAGTATTGAGTGAAAGTAATGCAAGAAATAGCATTTTGGTAGATTTTAGGTTAATTAATAACATAACCACAGAAAAAACAAAAATACCACAATTAAAAGAAAATCTTGATTTTATTCCGGTTTTGTTTGTTGCCTTTACTTCTGTAATTTAGGAAACAAGAAATTCTTTACGTCAAATTCTGCTTCAAATCATTTTCTTTTTGTTTGTATTATTAATTTGGCAGACAAACGTTCTTGAGGCAAATAGTCAATAGAAATTATTGGAGAGGTCAAGAATTTTTGAGAAAATGTATCGAAGAAAGTAGTCGCCAGCTATCTTTCGTCTTATTTGCTCTGGAAGAAACTTCAAGCGGGAAAGTTTCGGAGAAAATTGTGAATTTATTTTCTGTGCAGATACAAAACCTCTAAGTTTATAAATAACATAAGAAAAACAAATTTAATTCGGGGGTTATGCAATACACGGCGCGGCCTGCGGTCATTTGCCTTGAGATGGGATGCTTCTTACGATTGGGTGCCTTCTCATATTTTTGTCAGCATTTCGGACGAATAGAGAGCCTTTCTTAATTTCTTCATCTGGTCATATTTCACTCTATGAAGAAACTATTCTTTTACCAGGTTGACAATCGGGGTTGAATAAGGAATTCCTTAACTGCAGAGATTCATATACAATGATCGCTAAACAGCCTACCTATGATACCTAAACAGCCTACTGCTGAAGTTTGTGGAGTTAACTTGAGGAGAATTCGAAGCATGGTTTGTGTAGGCAATGATTTTAAAATTGGAATTGATTATTATTGTTTGTGTAGCTAATCTTATTAAAATAAATTAAAATATATCTGGTACAATAAATTAATTTTCTTTATGACTGTGCTTTAGGAAGGGAGTCTGCTGAAAAAAATGGGAATTGTTTTTTTTTCTTCACCATATGAAGTAAAGATAAGAATGGAGAAGCCTGTATCCTAAATGGATACTTTCCATAGAGATGATTTGAGAAACACCGTTTTAGGGTGTTATGATGAGGGAAGATTTCCATGACTAGATGAAATTCTTGTCAGACTTAATAAGAATGGTACTCACAACATATATTGTTATATAGCATAGCATTAACAAAATATATAACAAATCTTACAAGCCCCGTTCATCAATTACTGAAAATAACTTAAACCAACTTATTTCGATATTATTAGACCTTTATGCTGGAGGACGCACCTCTTTGTGGAAGAATTTGAGAAATTGGATTCAAATATAAAAGAATACAGCCGTCCTCTCAAATAAAAAACACTTACGGATTACCTTCTGGATTTATCAAAGAGAGATATGATGCAAATTTCACCAAATTTGAAAAGTAAGATTTATTTTACCTGCTGTGACTTGCAAAGGGTATTTTTACAGCCACTTTCCAACTGAAATTTTTTACCTGGTTTGGTTTCATGACCAGTAGCTGGAATTGCCCATTTTCCCAACTTTATAAGTGAAAATTGTTCATTTCTCTTCTTTTTCTGCTGAACTAAACAGCTTTTTCTACACAGTGTGCTTCTTCCTTAAGTGAATTTTCTGGTTTCTGTTTTTGTGTTTTTCATTTGGCTATTGGAAATTTATTTCTGTATTCCAAACCAAAGAACACTCAGAGAATGTTGAAAATTATTGATGAGTCTGTTTACAAAATTTTATTTCAGTTATGCCATTTATGGTGCCTATCACTGCTTAGTTTCCCAATGCTTTGTTACATTCTGATAACTATTTCATATTTATTATGAGAAAAACTGTTTAATAAATTCTCAATTGCATACATTTTTGTATAATTTTTGTCAATCAATTAGAATTTTTCTTTATACTGCAAGGTAGTGAACGAATGGTAGTGAAGATTGCGAATAATTACATCAAACAATTACAAACACATTTCATGGGGTACTTCTATTACTATGAGGTATCTTAGCGATTTTTGTTTCATTTTCATTATTAAGTGAATGATTTTGTTTTGAAAGTGAAGCGAATTGGAATTAAGATACCTTCTTGGGCTATATATAAGCAGATCAGGTCGCCAGATCTATAGGGATCAAGGTTGTCTTGGGATATTTTGGTCATCTTTGAGCCATCAGAGATTCAAATTTTATTACAGCCTCTCATTTGGTGGTAACAGGACAGAAAAATTTGGAAGAAAATGACAATTTGGCACCATTGTGAGAAGTATTCAGAATGTTTGTAAATAAATTTCAATAGCTTATTAGTGAGTTTGTCACAAGACGTGAACAATTAATCACTTTTTGAGGCTGATGCTTCTTCAATCAATATTTACAGAACAAACTGGCCAAGTCATCATGTTGATTGCCTTATGACCTACATACACAGACAGACATATTTTTTAACAGGTGTTTTGGACTAAGTATCACTTCTAAATACCATATTTACCACTTTTTTGAAATTTTATTTCATATACAGAAACGGCTCCCTTACATATTTATTATGTCTATGTCTATGTGTATACCCTGCTAGCCACCTTTCGGCGTGTGGCAGGGGATGCATGCACCAAGACTCTATTAACCTAGTCGATTACTTTCGCGTATCGTTCGCGGAAAAAACGAATTCTTGAATCGGTTCGTTTTCGCATCTATATCTC
>KZ309260.1:28187-40125 GCA_000376725.2 Ladona fulva | reverse complement strand
TTATGACGTTGAAACTTCAAATAAAATAATTTCACTATTTTCTGAGAAACTTTCCCGCTGGAAGTTTTTTCCAAAGCAAATAAGACGGAAGATAGCCAGCATGTCCTTTCTTCAATGCATTTTACCAAAAATTCTCGACTTCCCCTACGATTTCTGTTAAATACTTGCCTCAAAAACGTTTGTCTGCAAAATAAATAATGCTATCAGAAAGAAAATAATTTGAGGCAGAGTTGGATGTTAAAAATTCTGTGTTCCTTAAATTAGAGAACTTAAGGCACGCTTCCAAACAGAACAGGAAAAAAATCCAGAATTTATTTGAAATGTAAGATTTTCGTTTTTTATGCAATGATGGAAGTAAAGATCCAAAAGTTAAACACATAGGAAAATCCGGCATGAATTCCATTCAATACTGACAAAAAATTCAAACAATTTTGACTTTTATATATTTTTACACAAATGTCGCAACAGCGCCTGATTATCTCCCTTTTAAAATGCACGGGACAATGCATTTTAAATGGTGTCTTCATGATGGCGAATCTAGTATAGTAACGAGTGGGCAGAACAAGAAAAACTCACAAATTTGATAATGACTCTGCGAGGAAAGGATTGGGATGTCTTGTTAAACATTTCCTAAATAAACCAAAACAATTACTTGTCTGTAGTGGCTTCCCTAGAGCCTCGTTTTGGGCAGAGCCATCTCGTCCAAGTGTACAAAACCCTGCTGAAATGTAGGGCTCAGCTGCCGACAGAAACGCTGCAGGAATATGGGGCCGTGGTGGAAAGAATGATGAGATCAGCCTATCCGCATGCACCTGAGGACATCGTTCAAGATTTGGCTGTTACGACCTTCCAAGATGGACTTCGGAATCCAGAAACTCAAAGATCTTTGAGGACCTCGAGGATGGCGAACCTAGCCGATGAAATCCTACGAGCATTAGAATACGAAGCCGCCGGAAATTACTCCAAAAGAGACCGAGTGCGGGAGATAAAATTTTCGGATCCGTCGTGAGACAAGGATGAAGAGCATACGGAAGACATTGCGTGAAATTGTGGAGAGTTAGAAAAACCGGCCAAGTATGCCGAGAACTCCAAACAGGAAGATAAAATGCTCTTCCTGCGGAAGAAGAGGGCATATTAGTAGAGATTGCCGCCAACGCTTTCGTTCCGCAGAAAGGTACAACCGAGGCCGTATCCCGAGTCCGGCACACAAGACAGGTTCGGGAAACGCCGAGTAGCCAGTGTTAGGGGGCGCTTGCTGGCGAACAGGGTTCAAGCCCCTAGAATTAAAATCTCAGCCGTCAAGAAGAGAGACGGAAGGCTTATTTTGCCAGGCTTTGCGAATATTAATAATAAATCGACTTTATTTCAGGGCGAGATTGAGACTAGTAAGTCTCTTCTTACATCTAACCCTATGTCATAAAAGATGAAAAGAAATAGTTTATGGGGTTAAAATAAAAGAAAATTAACAAAGAGATGTGTCTGCGGGTAAAAAAAACCTAAGTTATTGCACTTAGGAAAAAATAGAACCCTGCAGGAAAACGCCCACAGAAAGGGGGGCGTGAAAAACCTGCGAAACTTACAGACAGTAGCATCTAAAATTTTAAAGAAGAGGGGGAAATTAGAAAATGAAAAGTGACTGCAACCTTACTGAAAAGAATAAAAAATGCATAATAAATGTACATTGATATGAAAGAAAGAGAAAAAAGAAGAAGGGGGAGAAAAAAGACGAGGACAGGAGATCGATTAGAAATACAAGAAAAGAAACATTGCAAAGATAATAAAAGAAGTGGGAAAAGCACAATACATAGATATTTACAGTATCACCATTGGTTACGTCAATTTAGCAATAAAAGTAATAAAATGGGAGGCCTTGCGATTTTACCATCGATACGGGAGCGACCAGATCAGTGATGAGACCGAACATGACTTTTACTCGACCAGTGACCCGTTTATCGAACAAAGCAATGTTGGAGTCAGTTAGTGGAGAACAATTCGCCATACGGGGGGAAACCTCTGCCAATATCATCATGGGAAGCATAGAAATAGAAACTAAAGTGCTCGTCGCTGACATCACGGACGAATTTATATTATGCCTGGACATCATGACAGACTTCAACTTTGTGGTAGACTTTCAGATTGAGTTACTTAGAATCGGGAACGAAGAACTTTTGTTTTCATCGTCTGTGTCATCAATCAAACGGACCAAAGTTCTCATAAATAAAGACTTGAGCATTCCCCCAAATTCGGAAGTTGTGGTTCAAGCTCGATTAGAGAAGAATGTCCCGGAAGAAGGAGTGGTAGTTGTTATTGAACCAACGAAGACCAAGAATGGACTACTGATTGCCAGGACTTTGGTCAAACTGAATAATATCGTGACCGTAAAAGTGGCAAACTTGTCGGACAACAGGGCAATGTTGAAAAATGGGGAAGAATTGGGAGTTTGCGAACCTATTGTGCGAGTGACACGCTGCGATATCTAGTCTGACAGGGAGTGTAACAACGCGGAAGACATAGAAAAACTTGTGGATAACTTTAAGAAGACATGGAACCATCTCTCTTCGAAGAATTAGAAAAAGCGACAAAGTTTATTGCAGAGGAAGCCGATCTTTTTGCCACTAACAAAATTACGGGCCGAACGAATCTGATACAACATCGGATTAACATCGAGAGAATGCAACCGATTCGTCAACCACCTCGACGAGTTCCGTTCGCAAAACAGCACGAATTGAACAAGAATATTCAGAGCATGTTGGAGGATGGAGTGATCGAAGAATCCTATAGTTCATGGTCATCCCCGGTAGTGTTGGTCACAAAAAAAGGACGGGACTATGCGATTCTGTGTAGACTACAGGAAACTGAACGACATCACCAAGGAAGTTTTCCCCTACCTCGGATTGATGACATTCTCAACACACTATCCGGCGCGAAGTGGTTTTCAACGCTGGATCTGAAGAGTGGCTATTGGCAGGTGGAATTGCACGAACATGATAAAGAGAAGACAGCGTTTTCTACAGGAAAGGTACTATATCAATTCAGCATAAGCTACATTCGAAAGACTGATGGAGTTGGTTCTAAGAGGTCTCACTAGGGAAACTTGCTTGGTGTACTTGGATGATGCCATGATTATCGGGAGGGATTTCGACGAGCATCTTGTCAACTTGAAGAAAGTCTTTGGAAGACTTAGAAATGTTCACATTCAGCTAAATCCGAAGAAATGTTCGCTGTTTCAAGAGAGAATCAGTTTTCTGGGACATGTAGTGTCATCTGCTGGCATAGAGACGGATCCAATCAAAATCCAGGACATAAAGAAATGATGTCAACCAAAGAACAAACACGAAGTCAAAAGTTTCTTGGGACTGTGAAGTTACTACTGACGATTCGTAAAGGACTTTGGACGAGTTGCCAAGCCATTGCATGGCTTAACGGAAAGGAACGGACCATTCATTTGGACAATCGAATGCAGCCAAGCGTTTCAGAAGTTAAAGCAACGACTGATTACAGCACCAATTTTGGCTTATCCAGTGGATAACATCCCCTTTTGTGTTGGACACTGATAATTCCCATCATTGAGTTGGTGCAGTTCTTTCCCAAGTACAAAATAATGAAGAAGCGGACATCGCTTATTTCAGCAAGACTTTGGGAAAGGCAGAAAGGAATTACTGCACAACGAGGAAGGAGCTTCTTGCGATTGTGAAGGCAGTGGACCATTTTCATACTTTCCTCTATGGAAGGAAGTTCCTCATTCAGACAGGCCATTCTGCTCTACAGTGGCTGCTGTGGTTCAAGAACCCGGAAGGCCAATTAGCTCCCTGGTTGGGGAAGTTGCAAACTTACGAGTTTGAAATCTAATATTGCAGAGGTAAAAGCCACAACAATGCTGATGCCCTGTTGAGAAGATCCTGCGCAGAAAAGTCATGCAAATTTTGTACTCGGCAAGAAGCAAAAGAAGATGCTGCGAATAGGGAAGTGTTCAACAGAGTAAATATTAAGACATTTATGGGAACGGACTGAGAAGTTACCAAGGACACTGTGGCTCAGAAACAGCGAGATGACTCAGACTTAGGAATTGTCAGACAATGATTGGACAATGGACATCGACCAAGCTGGCAGGAAATCTTGAGATATGGACCAACTGTGAAAGCCTACTGATTGCTGTGGGACTCCTTGAGCTTGTGTGAAGACGTGATCATCCGGAAGTGGGAAAGCATAGATGGAATTACTGTCACCAATCAGACCATCGTCCCTCGGGACCTAGTGGGTGCCATGCTAACAGAGCTTCATGACAGTCGAACTGGAGGTAATTTTGGTGTCAACAGGACATTGGCACGAGTAAGAGACCGATTCTATTGGATAAACTGTCGTGAAGATGTAGAGCAGTGGTGCAAACGATGTGATATGTGTGCATCAAAGAAGGGTCCAAGAACTAAAACATGAGGAAAAATGATGCAGTGTATTTCGGGAGCACTCTGGGAGTGCGTAGTGGTGGATATTTCAGGTCCACTTCCAATGACGGAATCTACAAACAGATACCTTATGGTGGCAATGGACTACTTCTCAAAGTGGCTGGACATCGTTTCACTTCCGAGTCAAGAGGCAGCTATAGTAGGTGAAGCTTTGCTGGAGTATGTCATATGCCGCCATGGAGTGCCCTTGGAAGTTCACACCGATCAAGGACGAAATTTTGAATCAGAATTATGGAAGCACTCGATGGATAAATTGGGAGTCAAGAAGACGAGGACTACACCTCTACATCCTCAGAACGATGGCATGGTGGAAAGACACAACTGCACCGTGAATCAGTACCTGTCAATGTTTGTAGAGCGGAACCAACGAAATTTGGACAGCTTGATACCACTTATCTTGTTGTCATAAAGAAGTTCCCAACACGAAGCTACAGGTTACACTCCTAACATATTAATGACTGGGAGAGAAATGTGACTCCCCGTTGACTTGATTTTTGGCGTACTAACCACTGAAGAGGAGGGCCGACACGTTGTACTTCCGGAATATGCCAGTCAGCTAGTAGACCGGTTCAAAATCACCCACAATTTTGCCAGAGATAAGCTGAAGATGTGCAGTGACAGGACGAAGATGAGACTTGACCAGAAAGCGACGGTTAGCCCCTATGAGGAAGGCGACTTGGTGTGGTTGTATCAACCGCAGAGAAGAAGGGGACTAAGTCCAAAGCTGCAGAGACCTTGGGATGGGCCATACAGAATTATGAAGCGGATCAACGACATCGTGTACAGGATCCAATTAACGCCTAAGACGAAACCGAAGGTAGTTCATATCAAGCGGCTAAGTCCATATAGAGGGAGAGGCACATCATGTTGGGCATCTAGCGACGCTATTCAAGACGAATAGCATTTTATAGAGGGGGTGGTGTTGTAGCAACGAGACAGTGTTGGAAACGAGTGTTGTAGCAATGAGATAGTTGTGGAAACGAAAGAGAGTGATTGTTGAGAGAGAGATTGGGCAGACATGTTGGAAGTGCGGTGAACCGAAGGTGGATGTTATAAAAGTTCTTAGAATAAAGTGCGGTGTTTTTCTTTTAATTTTTACTCATTTATCCCTGAACCTAAGGCTACGTAACAGTATAATTCTTTTGCAGCACAAGTACCAATTATACTAAAAGAGATACCCCATTATATTTGTTCAGAATGCACTTACCTCCTTCAACTGGTTATGACATGAGAGAAAAAACAGGACTAATGAGATGTGCAAAGAACAAAACTAGGCTAGAGTGCCTTTGGAAGAAATGCCCATATTCTGAAGTCAAAAATGCCAATGGCCCTGAAGAGAAAATCAATGCATTCTACCAATGCTGACATATGGAAGTGAAACATGGTTATTAAATGCAGCAATAACCCAGCAACTTCTGACTAACCAAAGAAGTATGTAATGGTGTTCTTGGAATCACAAAAAGAGGTAGGAAATGCAACACCTGGGTTAGGAAGAAGACTGGAGTGACAGACATCATCACAAGAGATGTGAAGAGACCAAGAAGAAGACCAAGGGACCAATGGAACAGAGAAATCATATGTTATTTAAGGGTAACATGGCAATGAGAGGCTCAGAATAGAATTGGAAAGCGCTTGGGGAGGTCTACATACGATGTCAGATTGAAAATGGCTGATGATGATGATGAGGAAATAAAAGTTTATTTTTAATTTTATTTATGTTGATCGTTAATTTTTGCTCCATAAGAAATGTACAGGGAACTCAGATAATATTTTTAGCTACTTCCTGTGTCAATTTTTCCTTGATATCTGTATGTTAGTTATTAGAGGAACATCTAAACCGTAATATGAATTTCCACCAATCTGAATTAGAGTAGCCTGTGGCAGGGGGGTATTTGTACCTTGGTGCTCTTTATACCTTTTATACATCATGAATTCTCATGGATAGAGTTAGATTTGTGAGTTACCCTTAGTGGCATATGGCAGGGGCTGATTTAATACTTTACCTAATCTGTAAGATTCTCTGATGGTATGATTGCTGGAGGAGATTCTGTTCTGCAAAATTTCTGGTTTTTTAATACATATCTGCTATGATTCCCTGGATTCATTGCTAGAACTTCAAATTTTGTCTATTTAATCTACACTTGGTGGCTTTTTTATAATTTATTAGGATCACCTTCCAAGAAGCCATTTAACTGTAATTTGGCATGTGTATAACATTTGTGACTATATCTCATACACAAAGTTTATTGCTTCTATGCTAGGGCAGGTTAAATATTCCTCCATATTAAATCTATAGGATACTTGAATCATATATTTAGCTACTTGATATGATATTACCTTAAAAGCTTAAGAATGTATAATGGAAGTGCTTCTGAATCATAATAGTAACCAAACAACTACCATAATTTCTGATTGGATTGGACGGTACAAATGTTGCCTGTTCAATGTACACTCCTGGACATTAGGAACGCAACACTTGCGCAGCGCCATACCTGTCAGAATTCCAAAGCTCTTGGTCTGAGCAAGAGCTAGGGATATGTGACAACAGCGTGACTGCTAAGTTCGGAGGGGTGGGGAGAAGGCGGTAAAGGCGGCGGATCTGGTGGTAAAAATGAACCTCGGTGCCTCGGTCGGTATCTCTGCCTGTTTATGAACGGATTCGGAGAGGGACCGCGAAATACGAAATCTTAAGACTACCAGTTTTTCGGAATTTTTGGCTAAAACGAAACGAAATCGAATCTTATGAAAGTAAAATGGTTTA
This sequence comes from Ladona fulva, assembly GCA_000376725.2. Lineage (NCBI taxonomy): Eukaryota > Metazoa > Arthropoda > Insecta > Odonata > Libellulidae > Ladona > Ladona fulva. The sequence goes on along the minus strand of KZ309260.1, from coordinate 32,901 downwards.
TCATGGAATTGATGGGTCTTTGAAGAAGAAATGTCATTCATAGCTGCTGGCGTTACGTTTGGTGCCCTTGTCTACACTTCTTTCAATTTTCTTCATTAGAGAGACATCAGTTGGCTTCGTCTGTTCGCATCTTAGTGGAAAGCATAGATAGTCAAATCGGTATTCTTCATTTTCAAGAATAGTGCTAACTGTAAAACGTGTATAAATTTCTCAGACAACATTTTCCGTTCCATCAATGTCATGCCGCTCTACCATTCCTTGTAAAGCTCCAAGGAATATGACCCAACTTTTTGCCTATGACGTCTCTTGTTATCGAAAATTATTCGCGGCTTTCCGATGTATTCTTTAGTTTAACGATAAAATATTTGCCTAATACACCGCCGTGTACCCTGCTTTCTAGCTAGACGAGTGACGTCTGAGGAGAAGGGACAGATAACATGGGAAGTTTTGCTCTCCTCTTATCAGCAAGGACTCCCTTCTTACCGTGTTTCGATTGCTCGAGACTTTCCTTCGGCGATTAAGTCTGCTTCGTGACCTAATCCTGGCAATGGCGATGCATTTCTTCACCGATTAATTATTTTACATTTTAAAAAATGAATTAGTCTTTACACGAAGAGATATAGTTCAAAATATTATATGAAGACGGTATATGAAGAGATAAAGTGGAGAAAAGAAGGAGAGCACGAATCAATAATGGTTTAATTACCTACTGTCACTAGCAAATTATGCAACGTCTCGTGATTTTTCTTGAAAACGTTGCCTAGGGAACTTCCTTCTTCCTTCGAATTCTGTATCAGAACGAAATTTGCAACATAAGTCAAGTGAAAAACATCAATCCCGCAAAAGTCGCTAATTTTTTTTCTTGATACAATTCATTTTGTTAAGGAATCGTTTATGGTCATAATTGCAGCATAACTCATGAAACGAAATATTTTATATTTCCGCGCTCTCATCAACTCCCTCAAGACATCTTTAGAATCGACACATCAATTTGTCTTCTTGCAGTATGGATGCACGGGAAAGTCATGAATCCTCACTAGAAGACCTAAGCGTTGGTAAAGAGATCTCAAGGAGATGCGTTGCTGAACATTTGCAAATAAATATGATGTTTGATTAGAGAATCGCATAATGAGGCAGGAGTGAATTTTTGGGCATTGGAATTCATAGAATTATCGAAAGTTCCCATTACCGCCCCTTGGTGAGTTCAGCCCTTTAAGGGGCAGCGAGCACACGCCAGCGTTGGCGATAAGTTTTATGGCCCTACCTGCACTTGCCGCTGCGTTTGAAATGCAATCCTTTTACACGGAAGCGAAACCACCGAATATTATTTGCCATCCGGAGATTAGGACTAACAATAAGTAGCGTTTCCTAAGTGGCAAGTGCGCACTCGACACAAGAATCTCCCATGCTGCATTTTTCGTTTTGCTTCGCTCTGTCTGCGATCAATTATTGACGTTATTTTAATAAATTTTCTCACAAACATGAGTTTTTACGTTGCGTTTACAATATATCTAGGAAGTGCAATGTTTTGAAAGCAATTGAAGCAATGTTACTCTGAAGAAGGTCATTCCCGTAAAGTCTTGAAAACATTATCTTTAAAAAGATTTCTTGCTATAAGAGGGTATATTTCAGTATGTAATACCTATTTCTTATTATTTATTATGCATTAACAGTGGATGGAGGGTTTGAGAAAGGATAAGCAGGCAAGGAACAACCCAAAAGCGTGTGTAAAACGAAAAGAAAGCAAGGGCTACGGGGAACAAATGGCTGAGGGAACCCGCTAACAGCAGGTGCTCCGTGGCCGGTATTTTGCATGCGAAGAAATGAATACATAGCGGGAGAGTTTCTAGGAGAAATGGTAAAGGCTTCAAATGGTAGGGATCTATACTGGTCAGCAAATAGAATGACATCCAAAGAGACTCGACCAGACCAAAAACGGTATAGTAATCCATATTCCAGGAAGTAATCGACAAACCCGCCGTTCCCGAGGCATATTTTAGCTCCCACACGTATTTGGGGTTTTCCCTGCCTTGAAGCAGCCCTTCTTCCCAGCCATTTTTCTGGACAATTTTTCTCAAAACGTTACAAGTATAAACAAGGAAGGTGAAGTTGATACCTTTAAGATATTGCATTCAGCGATCGAAGGACACGAAGCTGAACCGTAAGAACTTTTGTGTGTTGTATTTATGTGAAAATATTTGGGCTGCGGTGGCTAAAGAAATTCAAAAAAGGGAACCGAGGCCGAGAAATTCAAATGAATTATGGGAGTATATTGAAAATAAGTAGGTGATGTTAAGCTCAAAGCTTTGCGAGAAACTGATTAAATCGATGCCGAAAAGGCTTCAGTTGGATACACTAAAGAATACATCGGAAAGCCGCAAATAATTTTTGCTAACGAGATACGTCACGGGTAAAAAAGTTGGGTCATATTCATTGGAGCTTTACATGGAATGATAGAGCGACATGATATTGATGCAACAGAAAACGTTGTCTGAGAAATTTATACACATTTTACAGTTACCACTATTCTTGAAAATGAAGAATACTGATTTGACTTAAGAAGGACTATCTTTGCTTTCAACTAAGATGCGAACAGACGAAGCCAACTGATGCCTCTCTAATGAAGAAAATTAAAAGAAGTGTAGACACGAGCACCAAACGTAACGCGAGCAGCTATTAATGTTATTTCTTCTTCAAGACCTATAAATTCCAGGAATAACCCTTTAACTTTCATAAGATTAGATTGCGTACCATTATCACCAAAAATTCTATGTTATTAATATTAAAATCATTTATTAGTTTCCATGGTTTGGTGGCATTAACATAGCAGAATAGTATTATACCAACACTGATGTCGGAATGCATGAATTCAGTGGTTTAAAATCGGTTGTAACAATTTCGTATTATATCTAGCTTTCCTTCTCACAAAGAGAGGAACGAACGTTGCTCATGAGATCTCGTTATTTCTGAAGGATCAAGGCAAGTGACCTTCCTTGAAAATTTTGAGTTTAGGTGATGGCTANCTTATCAGCAAGGGCTCCCTTCTTACCGTGTTTCGATTGCTTGAGACTTTCCTTCGACGATTAAGTCTGCTTCGGGACCTAATCCTGGCAATGGTGATGCATTTTGTTACCGATTAATTATTTTACATTTTAAAAAATTAATTAGTCTTTACACGAAGAGACATAGCTCAAAATATTTCGCGACGGTATATGAAGAGATAAAGTTGAGAAAAAAAGGAGAGCACGAATCAATAATGGTTTAATTACCTACTCTCACTAGCAAATTATGCAACGTCTCGTGATTATTCTTGAAAACGTTGCCTAGGGAACTTTCTTTTTCCTTCGAATTCTGTATCAGAACGAAATTTGCAACATAGGTAAAGTGAAAAACATCAATCCTGCAAAAGTCACTAATTTTTTTCCTTGATACGATTTATTTTGTAATGGATTCGTAGTAGTAGTAGTAGTAGTATTGTTAAAAGTGCTTCGACAGCTTAGGTCATTTCGCACGTGGGCCCCCACCGGGAATCAAACCCGGGACCGCTTTCATTGAAGTCGAACGCGTTGCCCACTTGGCTATCGGGAGCCCCGTAATGGATTCGTTTATGGTCATAATTGCAGCATAACTCATGAAACGAAATATTTTATATTTCCGCGCTCTCATCAACTCCCTCAAGACATCTTTAGAATCGACACATCAATTTGTCTTCTTGCAGTATGGATGCACGGGAAAGTCATGAATCCTCACTAGAAGACCTAAGCGTTGGTAAAGAGATCTCAAGGAGATGCGTTGCTGAACATTTGCAAATAAATATGATTATCATAAATATGATGTTTGATTAGAGAATAGCGTAATGATGCAGGAGTGAATTTTTGGGCATTGGAATTCATAGAATTATCGAAAGTTCCCATTACCGCCCCTTGGTGAGTTCAGCCCTTTAAGGGGCGGCGAGCACACGCCAGCATTGGCGATAAGTTTTATGGCCCTACCTGCACTTGCGGCTGTGTTTGAAATGCAATCCTTTTACATGGAAGCGAAACCACCGAATATTATTTGCCATCCGGAGATTAGGACTAACAATAAGTAGCGTTTCCTAAGTGGCAAGCGTGCACTTGACCCAAGAATCTCCCGTGCTGCATTTTTTGTTTTGCTTCGCTCTGTATGCGATCAATTATTGACGTTATTTTGATAAATTTTCTCACAAACATGCATTTTTACGTTGCGTTTACAATATTTCTACGAAGTGCAATGTTTTGAAAGCAATTGAAGCAATGTTACTCTGAAGAAGGTCATTCTCATAAAGTCTTGAAAACATTATCTTTAAAAAGATTTCTTGCTATAAGAGGGCCTGTTACCGGCCAAATATGACCAATATATAGTCGTATTTGGACAAAATTACTGGAAAATTCCATTAAGAATGTATTGGGTGCATGACGTAGTTCATTTATTTAGAGCATATTTAATTCCTGTGTAATAAAGGATATAAATGAAGTTGTCCATTTAAGATGAAATATTACAGAAGAAATTGATAAATTAATGGATATATTTACTTTAATTGTGAATGGATGCTTTTAAAGTTTCTTTCGCATGATTATATTACTTTATTGTGGAGGCAAATAAGTTGATCTTTATTTATTTGAAAATCTTTCAATTACTTAAGTAGGCGAGCTGTCTATGAAGCGAGGAAAAATCCTTTCTTCCTCAAAAAATT
>KZ309260.1:0-16125 GCA_000376725.2 Ladona fulva | reverse complement strand
ATAAAATGCCAAACTTTAAATTTTTTTCGAGCCATAAATTTTTGGGCCGATTTTGCTTCAAATTTTCTTCGCGGAATTTGCTTATAAAACTTTTCTTATTATTTTATGTAATAGAGCAACAAAGGCTGTGTAGGAATACCTAGTTTTGTTTTTCTGAACGAGATACTGCCTGAGATAACGTGTCTCAAATTTGCTAATAATCGATGTCTAATTGTGGAAGACTGTGGTAGTGGGTCAAACAAATGACTATATGTTAGCAAATTTTCTATCGGTGGATGTAAAACTTGGCAAATGTTCATAGAGAATATGAGTTTATGTTCACACAAAATTTCTTTGAAATCGGTGATGGTCGTGCGGGGCACTTCTCCAAAATTGTTCCACTTGACATGGTAAAATTCTATGAGTTTTTCTTCCTATTGAGACAATTCGCAAGTAATAACTGCTGAACTATGCTTCATATTAGCAAAGTAGTACGGACGAAGCAGTTAATTTCTTCTCGTAATTCCATTCATCTACAAGTACGCTGTAACAATGTCTTCGTTACTGTTTGAGTTCGAGATTGCGATTGGAAAACTGATAGCGCAGCCCTTGCCACCTATTTCTCATCCAAATCATATCGTTAAGGCTATGATAGAAGCACTCGGGTGGAAATCACTCCAGGCTAGAAGATTAGATTACAGGAAGAAGCTTTTCGAAAAATTCATCGGTTCAGAATTTTATGGCGAAGTAGAAGACGTGATTCCAGTAAAAAATCCCAGCACGGATACATTGCGTCTTATGGAGTTTTATTTGTTTAACACGAAAATCGATTTGTACGAAACTCGAACTAATATCTCGGTCCCGCACTGAGGATTTGTTGCTAAATGCGAACCGTCCATTTCCAGTGACGTGCTAAGATTTTTTACGGAAGTTATTTGGTTGAAGATAGCCATTTATTGCGGATGCTCCAAGTGGTATCGAAGAGTGATAACCTGGAAAAGTCAATGTCAAAAATATATCCTATACCGCAAAGTGCTATATGATACAGCATTCCTATTTTCATCAGTCGTATTTCGCTTACTGTTCCTTAAAGGGTTCAAGACTATCTCACGCCAGCTTACGAGTTACTGCACTCTGAAGAGAACATGATGCTACCAAACTACGTTAACTAACTCGAAAACATCCTCGAAGTGTTCAAAACACTGCGGATGATCATCTTAATTGAAGTTTGTTGACAATTTTTATCGCTACCGTTTACAATACAAATGCCTTGATTCTTCTCAGACCCTCCCCAAAATGAATACGAGAAGATTTTAGTATAAGGCATCAGATATCATACGGCGCGTCAGATAAAAACAACGGATGGGAAAATATTTACTAGGGATTACGATAATTAAAACTGAAGTTATAGAGTCTACTTTCAGTTGACGACTATTATTCAGGTCGGAGTTCTTCCTCTTGTGGCGAAGGAAAGGATCTGTTCATCAGTAGTCTTACATAATTTGGAGCGTTTCTTACACAAAATGAGCAAACGTGTGCACACTAGTATTAATCTCCAAACAAAGCTCCGGATTTTGGATGAAGTGGAACGAGGAGCTTGTAGTAAAACTCAGACTGTTCATTCGTATGGTATTCCGAAATCCACACTCTACAATTATAAAGAATCGAGAAAAATTATAGCTATTTTTCTTTTAATAACATATCCATCAAGAATAATTTTCAGAAAACCAGTTCATTCTTCCATTCTGTGCAGCAAAACATTACATCTAATTATTAATGCAATGCTTATCCCAGATGCAGACCACATATAAACAACTACAAAGTAGCACTTTCTTATGAATAACATTTTGCGCATAATTTGCTCAACCAAGTTGAGTTTCTCATGTGCTCAACCATGTTGCTTTCAAATAATCATTATGAGGGTAACTCCAGGATATTACACCACATCCGCTGTTTCTTGGTTTTACATCAAGACTTCATGAACAACCTATGATTTTATTCCTAAAGATTTTCTACAAAATATGCCTCAGTAAAATGATCTAATAGAAACCCATTCTATAATTTTTATACTTATTTCTGCAATTCTGTGCTTAAATATATGGCTCGTGTGCTGTGTGTTCAGTCTTCTGAACATGATGCTTTGCTGATAAGATAGCACATTTTCAACCCATCAAAGTGGTAAGTACCTACTGGTCAGTTTGCAAGGCTCTTGCAGTTAAAGGAGAATGATCATCCATAGTTTAAGTGACCATCCTGAAAACACCAAAAGGCTGAATGAAACAGCTGATTTGTTTGAGCATTAAAACTTCTTATAGTGATTATTAAATAAATTCTGATGTCTTACAGAGTGGATGTTATTAACACTGTAGATGACTTAAATATTTAGGCATAAAACGTTTTGGACTCAATGAAGTATATCACGTCTATGTTAATATACATTTCACATTAATATAAGTGAAATGGGTTTCAGCAAAATAACCTCCAACTAAAGATTATATTCAGCATTGAAACCCAGGTCACGTTGCTTTTTGTTATGTCATTCATATGAGTAATCTTTTAATACTTCCTAAAGTAAATATAGAAGAGTATCATCCATTTAAAGCATATAANACGCGACATAGTGATTCCTGCGCTTAGCGAACGCAATTTTCGAGAACAGACGTCGAAAAAATTTCGTGAGATTATTGTACGAACGGATAGTTATTATTGGTCTCTTTTTCCAGATAATATTAGACGCGTAAATACGATGAAAAATTAGGGACTTTGGTGTATTAATACCCTCTGCCATGAACCATATGGCGGTTTGCGGGGTATTTATGTAAATATAGATGTAAAAACTACACGCAAGTTATTATTGATTAAGTCGGAATGGACAGCATCCATTCAAACTATTTATCAGATATACGATCAACAAATGTTGTTAAAATGAAAGATTCATTAACAAATCTCATACAAGACAACAGCTAAATGGTATCACGAAATCTAGTAATTATCAATGGATATCGTCTTCATTCTGCGTGATTCCATAATAGGAAGAAATAAAATACTATAGAAACCTTTTAGAGAAAATACCGGTTTCAATAACTATATAGAATTTGAAGAACGGAAAAGTTTCTTCGTTCATTAACACATTTAGAGCTCAGGACATCCAGAGAAGTAGATTTCCTAAGAAAATTCTGTTATGCTAGTATTTATGTTACAGCTACAGCTTCAACGATCTTCCCTCGCCTACCTTCCAACATGTTATGGTCAGCAGTCAACAAGGTTCTATTAAGATATGGGGACAAAACCATGTCATTACGTTAAAATATACAATCAGAAAGAACCATTTCGAACCCAAATTTTCTAATATAGGCGTACTTACATATTTACACAATGACAACAAAGCATATATAACACATAAAACAAACGTGCATGATAGTTTTAATTACTTAATGTAGCATTCTGTGAGACATATTATATAAAAACTAATATTGCCATCTTCTATTCCTGTCAACTATACTCAGTTACTACTAACAACGAAACCCACCGAAAAACCCGCCTTCTACGTCTCCAAAATTGGAAATGCGCATGCGCGAACTCGGACGATAAGTTCAATCTTGCAACATCGCTAGCGACCAGGCGACGTCGATCAGCGCTAGCAGGGGCGATCGTCATCGACAAGGTGTACAAAATCGCCCTATCGCTAAAACACTTATGTCGATCGCCCTGCGACGCTCTCGTCGTCCACTCAAAGCTGCCAATCGCCATCAACTCGACAGAATTACAAAATTGGACCCCTGAATTTTCTGAAAATCGATATTCAAAGTAAATGTGTTAATAAAATCTATTCTTGATTTTCTTCTTTGATCATCTAATCATAGAGTAAACTTATAAAGGGATAACCTTATGAGACGTTTTGATATAACTTCTTTTCACGTCTTATCTCCGATAGATGGCATTCGCGTTCCCCGTAGATTTTTAAAGGAGGAGCCGGCATGGAACGGCGATGAGCCCTCTTATCATATCTTGTATACTCCGTCCAACGTCTTGAAAACACAACATAAGCATATGGCCCATTTCTTTTTAAGAGGAAAAGGTGCGCGCTTTTGCATAGAGAAAGAAAGTTGTCTATAATTGGGTGGTATTACCCTGAAAGCTCTAAATTTTGGAGAAGATCGTCCCATGTGTGAAGACGATTCTAAGAAGAACTAAAAGAAACATGAAGTAAAAAAGGATCTCGTAAGATGTCAGGACCAAAAAGAAGGACTATGATTAAAGTTTTAAATTCAGCTATATTTATGCTATGACAGACAAATTCAAAAATTGATACACCATTCCTAAGGGTCATTTTAATATTAAATCCAAGATACAAAACATTATAGGGAGTCATAATTCGCTGCAAGTAGGGCTATCACGCTTGGATTTAAAAGATGCAGTACAAAGGATCAAATTCTCCTAAACTAGAGGAAAAATTTTAAACACTAAAAATTTTTTTTCTGTTATNCTATAAACTAACGGAAGGCTTTAGAATGATAAAACTTTTTGTTAAAACACTTTGTATTAAGTAGTTATAAGGCGCAAGATTTCGCGTTAATGAAATGATTATTTGCAGAGATATAAAATGCCAAACTTTAAATATTTTATCGCGCCACATATTTTGGGCGGAAGTAACTTCATCTTTGATTCGATATCTCGGGCCTTATATGCCTGCGATGAAAATTCAGAATTAGCTTTTTATAGGGATAAAAGTATGCTCTTTCTTATAAAGAGAATTAGAAGAGTTGCAAGATGGTCTTGTTTTGTAAATCTGAACTGAAAATGCCGTTTTTGGCGTCGTAACGAAAATCGCAACATTTACACTTAATTCTTTTCCTAACGGACGGCATTAAGAAAGCGAAAATTTTTATCCAAAAACTTTGTATAGAGTAGTTACAAGGCACAAAGTTTCGTGTTTATTTTATATTTATTTCNGCACACTCTAAAATGCATTTGTAAGAGTAAATGGAACTAAATGCTATAATCTCTCTCTTTGCAGATACGGGAGGACTGGAAGTATGTAGCAATGGTAATAGATAGGCTCCAACTTTACATCTTCTTCATTGTGACAACAGCTGGGACTATCGGCATCCTCATGGATGCCCCACACATATTCGAGTATGTAGATCAAGACAGAATAATTGAGATCTACAGAGGAAAATGAGGTCATCACTGTGTCTTCAATAGTGTTGGTTGCCGTGGTTTCTCTCCCATTTTTATACAAGATTATCCAAGGCTCTACTCTTCCAGCCTGGTCCATCTTCTCTTGATGAGTCAAACAAAGGAGAAGATTGGACAAAGGGGTAAAAATGTCCAACTCGACCGGCTAGATGCGGCTGTAGCGAAGAGCTTAGTGCAGCCATTATTTTCCTGGGGTCAATTGGAACCAGGCTGGGATAGAGCTGAAGCAGCAGGCGAACCGGAGTGCCATTTTACATTTAGAAATCCTTTAAAAGGTCCACCCTCAGCCCTCCATGACCTACTGATGACCTGTGGTCAATTAGTTGTTTTGAACATTTCAAATTTTTAGAAAGGCCACCAAATGGAACTTGGTAGCCAGTGGGAAGGTCCTTTGAAAAAGATGGCTTAGAAAGGAGGACTTGCTGAAGAAAATATTTATGGCTGGAAGAAGAAATCAAAGATAGTTAAAAAGTCATATTTTATGTGGTTAAAAGTGAGTGTGACAGTTTCATGGCCAATTGAAAGTGTATTGATTCTTGAGAGATGAAGTTAAAAATAAGTTCTGTTTTTACCACAAATGACAATTTTTCGAATGCATGTCAACTAAAAGCAAATCCTTGTCAAATGGTTTCCTTAAAGAGAGAGAGAGAGTGCGATTGTGTGAGTGGGACTTTGAACCTGGAGTGTTACTGAAAATTTTCAATTTTACATAAGACTCCTTCTGATTCCAAAGGATGAGATAAACCCATGTGCTCAAACTTACCTAAGTATAGAAACTTAGTATTCTAGGGGAGGGTCTACAACATGTTAAATAAAATCACCTCCTGTTGTTGTTGAAGGTGAAGGTGGGGGACACTGAGGAATGCACTATTCACTGTTAAAAACCTCTGCCAAGCTTCCTTTAATAAGCTCTATAACTGTCAATGTATATTTAGGAGTGTGTTAGACAAGGACAAAAAACTTTTATCAAGCTCGTATCTTTGTGGGTGCACTTAGGAGCTTAGACGACACCATGGTAGGCAAGTAGTTGCTTTGTATTTGTCCTCAGAAGAAGCCCTTGATATATGATTCATTGGTACAAACATAGACTGGGGTACTCTTTCAATAACACACACCTGATCCCTGCTCAGTCACACACAAGGGAACGTTTAACAGAAGTAACTTTTGTGCTTTTGCTAATAGAGCAGAGGCACAGTGGTGATTCATATTTTCAAGGAGACCTTTATTTTACTTGCTGGACACATTTATGAGTTGATCACTTTCCTTTTACTCCCTTGAACCAAGTATCTTTATGTGAATACATACATGTATTATATATGTATGCATATATATGCCTGCCTATGTGTAAGATTGAGTGTGTGTATACATGTGGGAGTGCAACAGCCACTTGTGTATACATATGCGCAATGACTCACACATATACTCATACATACAAATACATGCCTACTCATAAGTATTTTATTAGGACAGTAATATGATAAAGTAAAAATATGAAGAATGTTAACTTACTGAAAATTTTGAGGGGTATACAAAAAAGTTACACCATTTTAATTTCATAGAGCAAAATGTTGAAGGAACGGTTTACTTATGACGTAATGGGCAAAGTCAATGGAAAAATAGGCTGCCAATACATAATAGTTCTCACATTTCCAAATTATAGTTAAAAGCATAGAAATATAGTGGAATTAAAGACACAAAGGGAAGAAAACTCCATTTTGCATCATTCACTTTAGCCTATCCTACTCTGTTAACTGTTTTCTATTTTTGAAACACCCACAAGAACAACACTCCTAAATAATAACAATAACAAATTATCCATAGCATAACATATCCGTCCAACAAAATGGATTTACCTACTGACAACTATTTGGTTGAAGAAGAGTGTTCCACACTCCTACTTGGCAGGTTGATAGAAAGTCAAAATTCCCCAATGTTTTTTCTGTATCAAGGAAGCTATGAAGGGCTGCAAAAGCAACTGAAGAAAAGGCAAACTTCTAATCCTGAAAAATGTGTGTTACATGTTTTCTAGAAATCCTTTTCTGGTCAAAATTTTGTTGTAAATATTATCTACAAGTACAGAAAGAATTATCTACTTTGTGCTTAAAATACAACAATTGAAATATGCATAGGTTCTTTGTTTCATATTTTTTTCAAATTACAATTACTTGCAGTGCACAAGTAAAAATCCCTTTTTGTAACACTGACACCAGATATTCATGACACCAATACATTGGCTGCTGTTAATATTATTTCAGATACAACTTTTGAAATTTGGGAAAAAATTGAATTTAATATATAAGTATTATAACTAAACTTTTCAGATAATTCAATAATCAAATGTATTAATTGTTATAGCTTACATGAATTATACTTACAGCTTTTAAGAGATAGATTTCATAAGAGTAGTAAGACTAAATATAAAAAATAGGTAAGGTGAATAAGCTCCTATTTGCACATTGTTATCACACAAAGATATAATTCAACTGTAAATGGAATATGTTATTAGTTACTAGATGTTAAACAACAAAACTGGAAAATGCATTGCTTTGAAAGGTTATGAAATTTAACCAAAGTAAAAATCTGTTTAATGTTGCCTACATGAAAGTGCAACACAATTGAATTGTTTCATGGAAAACAATAGCTTTATTAACTGAAGCTCTAAGTTGAACTAAAATGTTCAGCATAAAATATAAATAAAAACTGCTTTCATATCACATTTTTGTTTCACTAGGCATAGATCTTTTCTTTACTTAGATATTGTATAATTTTTGTAGATTTGACAAGAGGACAAGGATACCAAAGTGCAACCTCTTGTAAAGTAAATAATATTATTTATTGTTGGAAGTATTATCTTATGCAATATTCGCTGTTTCTAGAGACAAGCACACTCTAAAATGCATTTGTAAGAGTAAATGGAACTAAATGCTATAATCTCTCTCTTTGCAGATACGGGAGGACTGGAAGTATGTAGCAATGGTAATAGATAGGCTCCAACTTTACATCTTCTTCATTGTGACAACAGCTGGGACTATCGGCATCCTCATGGATGCCCCACACATATTCGAGTATGTAGATCAAGACAGAATAATTGAGATCTACAGAGGAAAATGAGGTCATCACTGTGTCTTNATTAATTAACTAAAAAATTGAGTTGTCTAAATACGAGATAGTCCCATAGGAAGTTCACCTCAACCTGGGCACACTTTCGCAGTAACCTTGTTCCACATGCATGTTTTGAAAAGAATATTACTAAATAAACTGCTAATAATAAATACCAAAACAATAAAAATAAGTTAAGAAAAATGCTCAATGACTATCATAATATTTGAGAAGACATTGTCATGTAGTGTTTAATTTTTGTAAATCAGTATTCACAACCACAGTGAGTGTTCTTTGTTCCCTTCTTGTGTGAGAACTTGTTTATTACATAAAATGCGCTGCCACAAGTGTTGAGTAACTTTACTGCAACGTAACAACAAGTAAAATTATTGAGATAAGGTTGTTACAGCATCCAAGGCAGTTTTAAATGTACATAGATGGCTGCATAATTAATTAACTCAATGTTTGTGTGAAGTAGAGAAAGAAATGAAATGAGAAAATTGTGAAGGTGATAGTAAAACATGTCTACCTCCCCTCCTGTAAAGAGAATAAAATGAGAAGGCAAAGGAGAGAAATATTAAAGACAGCTGTTGATGCCTATTAGACATAACATATTTCAGTATTGGTGGGTAGTCATTTAAGTAGCTGATTTGAGACAACGATAAAAATAGATTGTAATCCTTAGTCCACAACATTTAAATAGGCTTTCTGGTTGAAAGTAATTGATTGAGTGCTTTACTGGTTGTTTTACCACTGTATTTTTAGTGTTTGTAGCTCTTGATTACGTGCGTGATTCTTTCAAGCACCACTAAACTACACGTGCACACTGGATTTTAAACACCGAATAATTATTATTTTCTGATGCATAAATCAGCACATTTTCATCCAGATGAGTTCAAAAACACAGCTACACAAGCCATACCTTATCACATCCTATGCAGGGTGACCAAAATTCAGGTCATTGCGGTTAAAGTGAATTTGTCATGGAAAAGATTAGGTTCTTGATTTAGTATTGGTCTTAAACTTATTAGTTAATATAATTCATAAATATAATTGATCCACATTTTAAAGAATGCCTTAAATAATCAGACATTTAAATTGTAAAACTGTCCTACAATAGACTCAAGATATCAGCAATAAAACCATTTATTATTTAATAAAAGCCTTTCTAAGAGATAGGTATGTTAAATCAAACTTTAAACTAAATAGGTACTCCACTAAATGTGAGCCTAAAATCACCACGTACAAGATTGAGCATGCTGTTCCAATCAAGGATACTTAATTTATGGAAATGGTAAATTAATTTCTTTTCACCAAAGCTCACACAAATGGCAGATTGATACTATTTACAGCATACAAATGTTATGTTTTTGTGTGATGTCTTCATTTTAAATAATGGATTAAAAAATTGAATGTGTGATAAAATAGTTTATTTTTCCTTCTCTTAGTTGAGCACTCATAATGTTTATCTGTTTAGTTACAGAAATCGCTGGAAATTACAGTCGAAGGTGCATAACTAAAAATACTACTGACTGAAATTTTAATCTGGCATTTTATTCGATAATTTCAATCCATAATTTAACAGAAAATACTGTCTATATGTTGATCTGCATGCCATAAACATGTGTTCTAATCATAAATCCCACAATGTGGTGAACAGAATTAAAAGAGCAAACCTCAATAGGCAGCATGGGAGGGATTGCTAAGGAGGAAACAATAGTCAATGCAATTTTTCAACCTGGAAGAGACTGATGCTTTAAAGGGAGATTTTAGTAAATAGATACATAGAGAAGTATATCTCTAATTTCATCACAACTTAAACATTTGAGAAGATTTATTATTTCTCGTTTAAATAAGAAAAATTGACAAAAATATACATTTTGTGGTTGGTTTTAGAAATGCAGTTATTTTGCATCAAAGTAACTTGTTATGGCTATACCTTCAAAATATGATTATAGATAACTAGAAAGTAAAGTTCTCAGTAAAATTAATTTTTCAGATTTTTAAAGATTTGTTTCCATTCATATGCATAATGTACAATTTTTTTCAAGATATAAAACCAATATTTATTATTTGGCTTGTATAAACTTTTTTACTCCATAAATATTAAGATTATTAGGTAAATTCTTGTTTCTCCTTTGATAAATATAAAAGTATGACATGACACATTCAATAAGTCATATAAATATACAAAACATGAGCTTCTAAATGCAAATGGTTCAGTAATTTATACTCAAATCTATTAGATAAGCTGATCTGAGGGATTAAATCATTATGTTAATTTTGGAGTTTTTTCCTTAGGAAACATTATACATTGTTCATAAAAAAACTGCCTAAAATTTTGGAGGGTTCCAAATTAATTTCATTGCTGAATACATAAAATGTACATTGATTTCTGAATCTATAAAAATAATACAAGCTAAAAAAGCCATTCACTTAAAGAATTGAAAGTTTTAACTTTGGCTAATAGATTTGAGCCAGTTGATATGATGAAACAAAGGAATACAACAGAAAATCCTATTTCTTTACTAAAGATTGATTATTTCAATTTAAGAATGAGGAAAATGACAATGGTTTAAATATAATAGCATTCCCAGCCCAGAAAAGCTAGAGCAAGAAGAGAATTCATAGTCTAAAATGTTTGATTAAATCATTTGGAAAATATTGTAAAATATTATTACAACAAACATTAAAAATTACATAATTGTTGTTAAATGAATAGAATGTTGTTTGGGAAAATATAATGCAGTTTCTTATTTCAACATCTCCCAGTAAACCAAAAAATTGGAAATATAACTTTTATTTCCAAAGGAAATTAAACAGTATAGTGAATTAAAATGGCAATATATAGGTTAGAATTCCTGAAAGTGTTCCTGTTGTTGTGATTGAAAAATATCATTTTTTATAAAATAATGACTTCAATTTCACATAAACAGGCACTTATTAAATATAACACTCATGTCAACCTTCACTCAATATTATTTCGATTTTCTCAACAAAAATTAATTTTAAAATTATATTAAAACTGATGATTTGGTAACTTTGTAATTGATTCAAAATTTTCTGCAATTTTTAAGTCTTTCATGAATCATTTTGAATATAATTGAATATAAATCATAAAACATTAATAGAATATCTAATATATTCATGCAACCTTTAATTTCAGAATGCAGAATATTAAAACAAAATGCTCTCCAAAATACGGAAATCATGGAAAAGGGTTAAGGTGACTTGGCACGATAAGTCGTGCACCTAGGAAAATTCCCAAGGAGAAACGGACATGAAAAAAGTCTGAGTCCCAGTTCTTTCAGACTTTTTTCATGTTCGTTTCTCCTTAGGAATACGGAAATCATTCTGGTTTCAACATTAAATTAGGCCTACCAAGAAACGCCTCATTCTTTAATGTAAGCTGTGCCTTAATATGGCAGATAACAAAATCTTCTATTACATTCATGCATAGATAAAATAAAATGTGTTTAAAAATTCAAGCAAAGGCAAATAATGAAATTACTTTATAGGGCCAAACAAGATGATATTTTTATGACAAGTGAAATTTCCTTAAAAATATTCTTAATGACATAATAAGCCAAATTTTTTATGCTTCACCACAAGCAGGATTATCTAGAATAATTTTTAGGTTCCATCTCGATAAATATGGAAAGTGGACACTAAAAGAATCTTCCGGTTCTGATTGTTAACTAAGAGTGTAATGTGTGAATCTAAATTTTAAATAGGCAACAGTTTTAAAATTGTACCATTAACAGCATAAATCACAAATGCCTTTTACTGCATCTCACAAAAATAAATGGAGGAAAGTAGGGTTTGCAGCAAGGCAATTAAGGGAAAGGAACTTAGATCATTTTTTGAAGCTTTATGCCTCCTCTTCACTACACATAAAGTTTCTGTTTTCATTGAGCTATGATCAAAAAATAAAGAGTATCACTGACATGATTTCTTGATTGCCAACAAAGAAAACTCAGTCTAGTGTTATTGAGTCCCCTTTTAGGGTATATCACAAAAAAGGTCATTTAAACATATTTAGTTGAAACCTTGTTATATCCATAACCACATAGTGATTAAGTCTTGCTGTGAAACAATATAATTTCTTAATTTTTTCATCTGTGCTCTTGTTGTTTATGATAGTGTTAATCAACATCATTACGATAAGTATTTGTTAGTCTCCCATAATTATTGCTTAACGGCCCACATATCTTTAAATTAATTTTAACCAGGCATATTAGTAAACTTATGAGTTAAACATAAAAATCCACATCTTCATGACCTATTCTCTGAGTAGTTAATCTAATTGTAAAACTTTCAATTAGCATTATCCACTTTACTATACATTTTATTTATATTTTTTGTGAAAGATTAAAATTTAAATACTGAATACTCACACAAGCATATAAAAAGCATACGGGCAGAAGGGCAAAATACAGAAAAATCTTAAGCATATAGTTGCTCAGCTGATACAATTATTTTTCAATTTGCCTTCATAACCACTGAAAGAATTGCAAGTAGTCTCTCTCATCTATACTCAATTGATTAGTTGAGCATTATATTGCTCACAATTTGCTGCATTGCAGGTACTTAGCTATACGTTAACACAAAGAATATGCTGACACCAAATATTTCACTTCCAAAACAGCAATTTTAAAAGAAGCATTTATGCAGCATCAATTAACAGCTATCAGAGGTTCAGAAATATTATTAATAGTCCTCACACAGCATTTCATAATAAACTGACTTTCATGATAAACTGAATAAATAGTTAGTAGCATTTACTGAATCTTCACTACAGTCACCACTTTTGAGGTAAAGTAGTTGATACCTACATATAAAATTTGAAGATAATTTCAATAGTGCCTTAAAGTAATTTTCAAATGTTACAGTAAAAGTCTTGCAGAAGGAAAAGATTTGTTTAATTGAAATTCTGACACTGAGTGTAAGGAACATGTTCCAAAGCCTATGAGTGCCATTCAATGATAATAAAAATTTTCACAAATTTTATCTTTTAATCTTGTAAACAGGTTTTGTGATTACATAAAATTCACAATTGATGAATTTTCTGTGAATTGTTCTTTTACTACAGGACTCAGCCATGATCATATTTGTATAGAAAAATTATAGAATGGCAATTCTCTGTTTATGAAAATTCGAGAGGTAAATCAAACAGCTGAACTCATTCCAAAATTTCAGAACAGTTAATTCTATACAAATGTATAACAATTACATAATGGATGAATCAGTTTAGCCTTAAACTATTCTCTCAAAGCCATTAATCTGTTCTGATATTGTACTTTTACAACAAAATAAAAGTTTAAGGTTGTGAAAGCATAACTCAAATTTCATGCAAGAGAAATAAACCTCAACCAGTTTCTCTCATTGATCTTAATTTTTAAATCACAAGAAAAATTTAGTACTGCAAATTTCAATTAATCAGATAATGGCTTCATTTGAAGTAAATCAGGAGTTAAAGAAGATAATTAGATGAAGGGTATTCATATTAACATTTTCTAGAAACAGCCTTCAATGATCTCTTATTTTTGTAAGTGCAAACTTGTCATTTTGTTCAATTGTTTTCATTTATTGCTGATGGATACTAAACCCTGGTTAGTCTTTGGAACATGCATCCAGATGGAGTGGAGAATAACTGCTCAGCATACCAAGCAAAGGAAAATGGGAAAAGGTAACCAAACAAGAGGATGAGAAGACTGAAAAATAATTGAGATAAGAAACAGCAATACATAAGATGTATAAGATATATAATGACATGAATACCACCTGATGTATACCTGACCTAGTTAGTGCCTTAGGTGGGCACTAAATTATTTTCTTTCAAGTAAATTTTTTATGTAATGCCTACTCAATATTGGCAAGAATTCAATTTCTNTGAGTTCAACAGTTATAAGATGAGCCAATGGTATCTTTAACCCTTTGGCTGCAGGAAACGTAGTTCTACGTTTTCCTAAGAGGACTGCGGTAAAAATGTATTTCTACGTTTGACCTGCTCTCTCACCCCTTGTTCTTGTCCTTTCACAATTTTATGGCTCTGTCTGAATGAGACACCTAAACACTCACCCTTCTGTATTGTTCTAGATTAGGAAAATCCGAGGGATTTCGCACCTCGGGGGAAACCCAAATCTTCGGTTTCTGAATAGCGGATTTACGAAATTAGTAATAATTGATAAAAATCAAGATATCTGCGAAGTGTTTGGTATCAAAATTATCAGCAAAGTGCAAGGAAAGTAAATTCGGACTGCTTATACAAAACAAATTTCTTATTAAATATATTATATATGATACCAACCATATATTCTAAACAATAACCACTGACCGCACCCTTAGGGAAAAGGTTGACCCGGATTATAAGGGAAAACTACCTGCTAGGACTTGCCTGCGCCTCCAGTACTCCTGTTACTTTTCTCCCGCACACAGATGTAGAAAAATTTGAGGGTCCCGCAGCTAAAGGGTTAAGGTCATTTAAACTCGAATCAAATTCAAATTCAAAATAAATAACAAAGCACACATCCTACTTTAAATATCTAATAAACAAACCTACATTCCATGAAAAATTTTAATTTATGTTTTGATTACCTGTGAGTAAGATGCATTTATTTCACCAAAAATTAAGGATAAAGAACAGGGTGTTTCTCATATGAGGATATAGGTTTCCCATGGTATTAATTCTTACAAATATGTAGAATATAGTCCCAAAACCCTTGCTTTGTGTTATACCCAGGCATATACACTATCCTAGTGGTTTTCTTACATCATCTTTTTTACCACATTTACAATAAATAATATTTTAAGGGCATATAACGGACAATATGCATTTTTGAATTGACAAACTAGGTCTATCACCTGCAGAAATTTACTGTAACATTCACTCAATATGTTTGCACGAAAAATTGGCAGCTAATTCACTCCATTAGTTTTGTAATAAGTGCAATAAAATTTTATACCTTTTACATAATTAATAATGATTCTCATTTGTATAAAGGTTTAATAATTTTTGGTTCCTTTCATTAGTTTATAGGCGATTCCTCATCTAAAAATCACAACAGTAAGCAGATATTGTATTATTTAACTCCAACCTTGTTTCTCAAAAGCTGCACTTTTATATTGTACAACAGCATGCAACATAATGGTAGAAAGTTTCTTACATTTGACTTAAATGATAATTCAATTGTTTTTTGTAGAAATCAACTCTGTAATTACTCAAGATTTAAGTATAATTACTACTACTATCAATCCAGGAATGAAGCATTCAAAGCATATGTTAGAGCAATGGTAGAAATTGAAAATTCCTGAAATATATAGAAAATTATAATGGTAATGCATCAACAACCTAATATTTAAAAAATACAAACTCTTAAGTGGCAAAATATCTAAAAATTTATATTAAGCAGATACTTTATAACTTTATGTAAGTTTGGCAAACAAATACGATATTAAAAGGATACGAAGAGTTGATAAGCCGTGAATAAGGAAATGCACAATATAAGTACTATAGTAACTAGTCTAGTGTTTTATGATAAATGCATTTTAAGAAAAAAAGAATTAATTAATAATAATGTAAATGCAAAACATGGGTGGATAAATTTTTAAACAAGGAATGAAGGTTGAAAGGAATAGTTATTTTTATAGCATGGAGATTGCTCCTGCAATATTTTAATCAGCCACCTATGCCAAAATATCTTCATCCACTATTTGTTTATAATTTATTGATCCACAGTAATTATAAAAGCTCATCCAACCAAATCAAGACTATATATATCAGTTAAAAATTCATATTCAAACAACATTTTCCTATTATCAGGGAAGGAAAAAATATTCCTTCCTCCT
>KZ309259.1:137664-148927 GCA_000376725.2 Ladona fulva | reverse complement strand
ATTGTTATAGAACATCAAGTGAATATTTGGCTTCTTTATGATATAGAAACGAAGAGTAACGCCGGACGTAATAGTACGCCTGACGGCGAATTGGACAGTTTTCGCCGGACGTAATAGTACGCCTGACGGCGTTGAAGGGGTAATAAAGAAATAACAGCAAAGAATGCCGCAAATCTAAAATAAAGCATCGTATCTTTCACAGATAGGTCCCGAAATCTTACAATAACAATTTTAGATTAAATCGCACGCAATAAAAAAACTAAGCATCATATACGATAATCTATTAGCTAGAAAACATTTTTTATTTCGTGCATTTATTACAAATAGTTCCGAAGATATTAATATTTGATTGTGAAGAGGTGAGAGAATTTAAAATTCTTCAATTAAAATCCGGCAGATAGACCCAGTTTTTTGGGATTTAAATCCGGCGTTTAAAGGTTAAGTATACAGAGGAATAATATAGTGGATCCAAATAGTGCATCAACGTTTTACAATTATAAAGGATATTTTTCCTTAGTGTTACTGGCAGTTGCGCATATGGGCTATTTTTATCTGTTGATGTTGGTGAATATTGGCAAAATAGTGACGGATGAGTATTAAAGGAAAGTTCATTTGAAAGGATTATTCACCTGCACCATTGCCAGGAGAAGAATCACTGTTTCCATTTAATTTTGTGGCAGATGATGTATTTCCTCTTTCATACAATATAATGACGCCATATCCTTGTAGAAAATTAACAAAAAAGAGAAGAATATTTAACTACAGATTATCTAGAGGACGTAAGTCTGCAGAATGTGCTTTTCGCATGTTGACCTCGAAGTTTAGACTTTTGGAGACTCCAATATGTTGCCATGTTAGTAAAATTGACCACATTATCCTGGCTATGTGTGTGCTACATCATATATATGAAAAGCAAATGTCTAAATCTGTCAGTCCGTCCCCCCATTTATCTCAGAAACAGGTTGACTTAGAGACCTGAAACAAACTGTATTGTGTTTCTACGATGCTGTATCCCCCAGGTAAACTATTCTCATCTCTGTAAAGGTTCGGGTTCGAACCCAGGAGCCCATAATAATTTTCCATAAGAAATGAACGTAAATTACGTTATCATGACTTGCAGAGGTTGTTTCATTTACAAAATTAAATTAAAAACAATGGTCCTACGAAATTGAGACAAGTGTCACAAGAAAGGAAAATGATCATAGATTCTTATTTTAGTCGTGAAATAATGACATAGATCCAAAATTTTGAGGATTTTGATCAAATACACAGAAATTTCGTAAAAGTTTTAGGAAATAAACAACCCATCATGTTGATTTCATGAATTATCCCATATAAGCACACGGGGATAATCAGTTCTTATATTTTATATAATAAGTTTATGTNTTTCTTTTTTCTTTGGTCAATTCATGATTAGGAATACAAAGATAATCTATAACCGTAAAAATTAATTTCAGTCACCAGCAAAAATTGAAAATTTACCCTGAAAGTGTTAATAAAATGAACCAATGGCATATACCTAAAGTCAGGATTGAGGGTACATTGATTGAACAAAGCTCATCTGTAAGAAATCTTGGCGTATATATGGACCAGTCGCTTACCTGGCAGCCACGAGTAACTTACTCAACCCTGTGTAATCCTAAACAGCTTAAAAATATTTTTCCTTTCCAGCCTAAAAAGAACCTTTTTCCAGCACTAATTCTCCTGTTACATATTTGATTACTGTGAAAATTTTAAATGAAATGACCCACTAAGCTAGCTGTAGGTTAGACCATGCTTTCAACCAAACGATTAAATTCCTCTTCAATGTTAGAATAACAGACCATGTTACTCCCCTGCTGAAAGAATTAAAATGACTACGACTCGAATCCAGACATAAGCTCCATATTTACATTTATTTTTAAGCCCTACAAACTGCCATTGGCACATGGCAGGGGGTGTAAAACACCTAAATCCCTAACTAACCTGGAAAGCTATTAGCTTCTCTAATACTTCACGGGAAAAATGACCAGAAATAACTATCCGTCCTGGTGACTATTTCCCTGTATCGCTTTTTTGTTTTCTTTCGAAGATTGCGTACGTTACTAGCTGGGATGAGAAAATCAACTATCCCCTCCCTGAGATCCGTAGTGACAAACTTACTACTATTGAAAAGCTTCCTACGGTATTCAAGTCTTCTATCACTAAGCGAGTTCCATCCGAGGGATTCTATCATAGCCGAAACACTGCTGTCAAATCTGACATCTCCCTTGACGAACCTAGCTGCCATACGTTGAACCATCTCAAATTGGGATTTTAATCCTACTTCGTGAGGATCCCAAATCGCACAGCAATNATTTTAAATAATATTCACGTAAAGTATTAAAATGTAATTATTTATTTATTTTTTATAACTAATTTTACATGTAATTGACGTGCATTCTAAACAAAAATACACTTAAAAAATACAAAGTTTCAGAGTCTGGAACGGATTAATTGTATTTACATTAATTTCAACGGGAGAAATTGTCTCGGTTCACGACCAATTCGGTTCACGACCAGGGTCCAGGAACGGATTAAGTTCGTGAACCGAGGTTCCACAGTACTCGCTTAACAAGAATTTCACTATAACAGGAACACAAATTGCGGCCCCGACACGGATACATTGCGTCTTATGGAGTTTTATTCATTTAACACGAAAATCGGTGAAATCGTGAAAATTTCCAGTGACACACGAAGATTTTCTCCAAAAATTATCGGGTTGATGATAGCCATTTATTGATGATGGTACAAAAGGTATTGTAAAGTGATAACCTGGAAGTGATTGTCAAAAATATATCCTATACCGCAAAGTGCTGTATGATACAGCATTCCTATTTTTATCAGTCATATTTTGCTTACTATTCTTTGAAAGGGCTGAAGACTATCTCACGCCAGCTTATGAGGTACTGCAATCTGAATGATCCTACCAAACTGCGATAACTACTGCAAAAACATCTTTGAAGTGTTCTCGAAATACTACCAATGGTAATCCTAATTGAAGTTTGTTGACAATTTTTATCCCTACCGTTTATGATACGAATGCCTCGACTCTTCTCAGACCCTCTCCAAAATGAATACGAGAAGATTTTAGCATAAGGCATCAGATATCCTACTGCACGTCAAATTAAAACAACAGATGGGAAAATATTTACTAGGGAACTACCATCATGTCACTTGGGAAAATTTTCTTTGGAGCAAGTATACGATAAGCAAAATTGAAGTTATCAGGTCTGTTAGAAGTGAGTTCACGACTATTAATCAGGGTGGAGGTCTTCCTCTTGTGGTGAAGGAAAGGATCTGTTCATCATTAGTCTTACATAATTTGGAGTGTTTCTTACACAAAATGAGCAAACGTGTATTCTGAAATCAATACTCTCTACAATAATAAAGAATCAAGAAAAAATACAACAAGCCACTGCGTTGGGTAGCATAGGACACAAAGTTAAGCGATTACGCCTAGCTCATCATCAAGATGTCAAGAAAGAATCGGTGAAGAGGTTTAAGTGTATGTATGTATGCAGTCAGTGGATATACCATTCAGTAGACCCATTCTGCAGGAAAAGGCAAATTCAATTGCTTCAAAACTTGGGATTAATGACTTCAATTGCTCAATTGGTTGGTTGTGGCATTTCCAGAAACGTCACGGGACCTCTTCTCAAGTGATATGCAGAGAGGGTAATAAAGTGCACAAACCAGATGCAAATGAATGGCTTCTACATTTCAGGCACCTCCAGGAAAAGTATGACCCACAGAACATTTTCAACATGAATGAGACTCTTGCCAAACTGCTCTTTAAATATGAAGGGAGAAAAATGTCAAGGAGGCACCCATAGAAAGCAAAGATTAACCAATGTTCTCACCTGCAATTCAGATGGGAGTGAGAAGCTTCGAGTTTGAGTGATAGGAAAATCCCGGAGCCCATGCTGTTTTAAACACATAGACCAATCTAAGCTGCCCTGTGGCTAATCACACCACAAGAAGGATCAACGGAATAGCATTCTGATAGTGGCTCTTGAAATTGAACTTCCATATGAAAGTACAGAATTGGCAGGTCCTGTTGACAATGGATAATTGTGCAGTGCATAACTTATGTTAGGCAAATTGCAGCTCAGCCATGTGAAAGTTTGCTTCTTCCCGGCAAATACGAAGAGCCGTCCTCAGCCACTAGATCAGGGTATTATTGCCCTCATGAAAAAAGAATACCGCATCCGTTTGGTGCGAGCTGTAACCTGCGCTGTGGAAAGTAAAAATACTATGAAATTGACAGTCTTAGATGCGGTCAGAGCGATCGCAGCGGCTTGGGAATCTGTTCCTGGGAAGCACATTAAAAGTTGTTTCGACAGAGCATGGACCCACTCGGAGGTGGATCTAACCGACGAAGGAGCCAGTGCAAATGACACGCCAGAGGAGTGGGAGTTGTTGGAGACAATTATGCCGATGAACATGAACTCTCGATTTTGCGGTCCCTACAAGTTCCTGTTAATGAGGTTTTACTGTAGTTGGTCACTAGGAAGAGAATATGGAGTATGCAGGGATATAATATATTAGGAAAATGTTACTTATATGCATAGATTAAGGAATGAAACAGTGTTCTCCGCAATACCAGTGAACCACATCACATGCAACTTCATATAAAACAGGTGAGTAGAGGAAAGTGACTTCACTCTATGTAAGGGTTTCACGGGAAACAGATTGTACAGTCCAGGAGAAATATGGGTGCAATTCACTGTAAATAGTAGAGAATATAATGATACAAGTATAGATGCAAGTTGTAAATACATTCGAGGAGTTTGACAGTATAATGGGGATGGATTGTGTTAAAATATGAAGCTGTTGTAGATGTAAGTGTTGGTGTTATTAACCCTTTGCGTAGTGAGTTTTTTTCATGCAGGCTAACCCCCAGGAGTGAGGTTTTCTTCAAAGAACACCAACGCAATATATGGTGTACATTGATGATGTGATTGTTTTTAGCAACACATTCGAGGAACATGGGGAGAGACGAGTTTTTGAGAAATCAAGAAAGGCAAATTTATCCTTAAGAGCTGGATAAGTGCCATTTTTTGCAGTCCGAGGTGAAATATTTGGGACATCGGAGAAGTCCCAATGGAGTTTACCCAGATGAAGAGAAGATCAAAGCGGTGAGGGATTTTCCAATGCCCACTTCGATGAAGGAACTGCAATCCTTCTTAGGCCTTGATAATTATTATCGAAGGTTTGTAGAGGGGTATGCAGAAATAGCAAGACCGTTTACCCGCCTGCCTAAGAAGGGTGCATCTTTTATTTGGTCCCCTGACTATGAAAATGCCATGGCAAATTTAAGGACAGCTTTAACGCGTAGTCCCGTACTCGCTTACCCAGATTTTTCTAAATCATTTATTATTTTTACGGATGCCTGTAATTTTGTTTTGGGATTAGTATTGTCGCAGGAGATAGGTGGGACCGAACACCCTATTGCCCCTGCAAATAACAAATGAATTCCACTGAGATCAATAACACGGTGACCAAGAAAGAGTTGTTGGCAGTGGTCTGGGCTTTTTTTTTTCGATTTTAGCCCACTGCACGTCATAGAGGTTTTTTGGTTGAAATAAGGTAATCCAATTGGATATCAAGGATTAGATGTACTTGAGTCCATTAGGAAGTAAAGAATTTAAATATAATAAAAGAAAGCGAAAAATATACTACCAAACAGCAGGTATATGAGCAAGCAATCGGGTGTATTGCAGGGTTGCCTATACTCTGATTACCAATTTTCAATTCATTATTACAGCAAAACTAAGGCCCATTCACACGAACACAGTTACACTGTTTCCTTACTCTACTGAGTAAATACACTACTGAGACAAAATACATATTTAAAAAATTTCTGTCAGTCTGTTATCGCATCACGCAAAAACTACCCAACCAATTTTGATGAAAATTGACAGGGTGATAAAGTATGACATGAATTGACACATAAGCTACTTTTTATCCCGACATCTTAGATCTTCCGATGGTTAAATGAACCATTATGTTTCTAACGATGTGACACTGCCACATTAATTGATCTCCTCCCCACACAGATTATAGGCGTCTTTTCATGTGCCTTTTAGTCCTTGGTTCGATCCTAGATGAGGAAAATGTTTCCCATAAGAATTACATGTAAAGTTCATTTTTCCACTTGCAGGCTTCATTTCTTTTGGAACATTAAATCAGGAAGAAAAGCAATACAAAACCGAGACAAGCACCAAAAGAAAGGGAATTGAATGAAAATTCTTATTTGGCCATGGAACATTGATTTCGATTCGAATTTGCAAGAAATAGACGAAGATTTTGTGATATTTTGTGGTTGTAAATAACCGGTCCCCCTGACAACTAATTCCTTTGTTGAATCCGAGATCATTCATTTTAGTTCACTTTTATTGTATGCAGGGTTTATTTCTTTTACAAAATTAAATAAGAAAGATTAGTTGCATGAAATCGAGACAAGTACCAAGAGTAATAGAATGAAGATTCTTATTTTGGTCATCAAATATTGTTTTCTGGCCAAAATTATGAGAATTTTGAACAAACAAATGAAGTGTTCTAAAATTTTGAGGTTGTAAACAAATCATTCCCCCAATGACTACTTCCATTGTTGAATCTGATCTTAAGCATTTTCCTACAAGAATAGATTGGGAATTGAGGTCTATACAAAATGTGCAGTAAATATTAATGATAGACTATAGGTATGTGAAGGGGAAAAATTTTATGAGATTTTAGAATTTGCAGTGTCAAATGATTTGCATTGAAGGCCACATGGACACACATAAGACCATTTTGGAGAGTTTTCTTATTCAGCTGATTAGCTGATGTCAACAGCATTTCAGAATGATAAAACATCTAAATATTATTTTCGTTTAGTAAATCTACATCTACATATCTACCCTACAAACTGCCTTTTGGCTATTGGCAGGGAGTTCTTGAACCATTACTCTGCTTTGATCATTGTCACATTTCATAGAAGAATGTAGAGTACATAATAACAAAATTTCACGATTCACATGCTACATTGGTTATCTCTTTTACATCCTGAGAGTCAAGTGAGTCGCAAAAAGTATGGAATTATCAATTTTTACCTCCCATTGTTTCTTAACCCTTCAGTGCTCGCGTGGGGTGTACGGTACACCCCACGATGCTATTTCAAGGAAAAATACCTTTTCCCTTACTTTTAAAAATTCTTCCTTTTCAGTATCTGGAGATGGATGTGTTTTTCAACTTTTCTAGAACTTTCAACTATTTTACCGGAAATTTCGTTAATTTATTAATTATATTCATATAACTTACCCTACCTTCTGCTACAACTTGTGGGAAAGATGCTTCCTATCCATCGCCTTATTATCCTTTTTGAGTTTTGTAGAACTTATTACTGTAATTTATTTAGTATAGGAATGCTTTAGACATGCATGGCAAGAATTCTTCCCTTTTCTGAAGTATTGGTATGGGTCTAGGGGCCTCATGTGAGCACGTGCTCTTTTAAGGATGGCTGGCATCAGTCTCAAGTGGCTTGTTGAACGGTGAGGGTCACATATTTTCAGTCTAGTAAAACTTAAGGTGATGAAACATGGACTCCTACCCAATCCTTTGTTTTCTTATTCTTGCCTACAATGGTTTTGGGTGTTGGAGATCGACCATCGCAGTCTTATGTGTACATCTTCCCTGCTCAGATGCTTCATTCATTTGTGCTAGGAATTCTAGTCATATACCAGCTTCAGTGTATTTTTCTATATTTAAAACAAGGATATATAACAGTCTCTTTTGTGAACTGGAGTTTGCCGTGTCCTATAAACATCTTCCAGTTTCTACCACCTAGGATTTTCAAAGGTATGTGCGAATATTTAATTTACTATCAGGGAAATAGCTCGTTTTAAAATTTTATAAACGAAAGTCTTTTTTTTTATTCATTTCAATCAATAGGCATTCTAAGACCAATCATTAGTGGTTGAAATGAGGAAATAAGTTGAAGCTTTCCATATTTATTTCCATAATATATGTTGATTGTCCGGAAACATATTTTACCCGAACCATTTTCCAGTTTTTCATCCTCTGAGAATTTTGGAGGTTTGTACAAATCCTTTGATAAACTTAGTAGGTGAGATTTTTCTTTCAACTATGTTATGAATAAATCTTAGTGTAATCTATTTCACTCCGTAGATGTGTAAAATGCAGTCTGAAATGGATAAAGAAATTGTTGCTCTCCTTTTGGCCGAATCTTCAGAAGATGAAGAGTCCTCTGAAGACTGCCTAATTGAATGACATTCATGACAGTGAACAAGATGTTAGTGGCAATGAAACTATATCCCACAAAAAGGATATGTGGGATCAAAGTGGATTGGGTGTGGATATTTTTTACGCTTCGATGAATTACCACAGGTTCTTCTTCCTATTGAGATGTTTACTGTTTGACAATGTAAGGGATAGAGGAATTAGACATACATACATAAGTGTTCTACCTTTCGGTATGTCCATGTGCCCTAATATTCCCTATTCATATCCCTTTCCTTCGCTACCTGGTAACTTACCCCACCCTTTATGTCATCTAACATTTTCTGCCTTTGCCTTTCCCTGTCTTTTCCCTTGCATTCTACCCTCTATCACATTCTTCAGCAATCCCTCTCCTCTCAACATCTGACCCACCCATTTCTTTTGTCAGTGCTTAATTACTTCAATTAAAACCCTTTCCTCCCCAACCATTTCTACCACCTCTATGTTTGTTTTTCTATCCACCCAGCTCACCTTCTCCATTCTACGCCACACCCACATCTCAAATGCCTCCAATCTTTTAATGTCCTCTTTTCGTAAGGTCCACATTTCACNCGCGAAACCGAGACAGGCGACTTAGAGGAGTTCAACCCCCGCAGTTATGCGGGGAAATTAAAACAAGCATTGCTCAAAATGCAACAAGATGCTGCGGAGTCGCAGAGGAAAGCGTCGCTTTAGCAAGCCCACTATTACAACCTACGTCAGCATGAGCTGAGTTTCCCTGAGAAATCCCTCGTCTGGCATCGGAATTTCCTGAAATCGGACGCTGGGGAATTCCACGCAGCGAAACTGGAGCCGAAGTATATAGGCCCTTACGTTATAAAGAAAAGAAAATCTAATTCAGTGTACCAGCTTCTGACTCCTGAAGGAAGGTCCGCCGGGAGTTGGCATATAAAAGATTTAAAACCCGTTAGCAAAAAAGGCGTTGGTGTTTCACCTAAAATGTTTTTGTTTTTATTTGAGGTGTTTTGTTTTGGTTTCTTTCCGGGGGGGAGTTGTGTGACAGTTCGCGCCTTCGGCCCGTGGGGGCTCGCATTTTTTAGTTTGGTTATTCTTTTGTTTAGGTTCTGTTTGGAGGGGTTCGGATATAAAGGTCCGGCGGTTGCGGCCTCGGGGCGGATTTTCTGCGTTTCTTCTGTCACGTGACGGAGGTTATTGTCGTGTTGGGAAAGCCCCCGATTCGATAAGTGTGTAGTCGTAGTTTCGTAGTCCCTTGTATTCCAGTTTTCGCTGCATTAGGTTATTATTAGGTTGGGTTATTCGTCGAAGTTTATTCTTTTTTTTTCTTTCTCCGAGTACGGGCGGAGGTTTCATTTTGACCCCTTCCAATTTGTTTTTTTTTTACCCGTAATGGCACCCAATACTAACTTTATCGGACCCACGCCAGAGCCAACCCCCAGGGCTCAAGATCGTCATAACAGTCCTAAGGAGACACTATCAAACTCAGGAAATCATCCGAGACCAGCAAATACTACCCTTGATCTTAGAAATTGACTTTGTAATTTCTTTTTGCATCCTAACGGTTCACTGCCGTATCAGAATAAACATAGCATAGAATAGCAAAATACCTGGTCTTGTACTCTAATTAAACATTAAAGTATTTGAACATGTTTAGTTTGGTCAGCTTCCAAAACTGTTATTAGTGTGAAGAATTAGTTTTCTATTAATATAATAATTTGACCTTTTATTAATGAAAATTGAGACGTATTTCACAATAATACTATATGTAAATATATTTGATTCTTACCTGTGTCAGATATTTCTTTAGCAATAGTCTCCCATGCTTTATCCTGGAAATTTCTCTTGCAATAATTAGAATTGGTGTAATTGTATATACAAGGATGTCTTTCAATTAAAGCAATGAAGTTGATATTATCACAAAGATAGTCTTTCATTGCCTTGAGAACTTCAAATAAATTTTTTTACTCGCAAAAAAACTTTTCTTGTAATTAAATATTTGAATACTAATAATAAGTAAAAATGTAATAACAAATTTGCATCAAATTTAGATGAATGAAATGAACTAACTTGTCAATAACGCGTGGCAAAAAGTGGAGCATGCAGCATTCGTCTGACACTGACATGGCATGTGTTGTGTCATTACCATGTCACATCACTTCAGTGGACTTACTTGGTTACATGGTTTTAACCTGAAGGTACATGTTAGATGCCAGATCACTTGTCATGTCATTTCGGTGGGCACTTCCCCTTAGTGTTTTAACAATTTTGTTAAGACTTTAAATTATTACACACCTGATTTCACAAGATGCAATCACATTTTCAATAGTTTAGTTTAACATTTCAGCATTTTTGTTTTCACTTCCTGCAGAATTAATGAATTACATGCTACCATCAATTGCTTCAACATTTTAAGAATTGGGAAATAACGTTGATGCAGTAAATCCGTCAAATGAGAACATTCCTAACAAGAAAAGGACAATGTCAAAATTTCTACATATTCTTTGTGATGCTATATGAAACTAGTGCAGTTCTAGTGAATTACTAATATAGGCAATGTCATTTACATAGGATAAATATGAAGTTAAATTGAAACTGTTCTACTGCCATAAGTACTATAATACCCAAGTTTCCTAAAAGATATTGGGAAGAGAGATTATTGAGAGTGGGGTTTAATGAAAAATAGTAGTTAAAGAATGCTAATAATTTAAGGTTAGGTTATTCGCTGATGACAGTGTTATTTATAGAGAGATTGTAACTCCAGATGACATCTGTTGTTTACAGAATGATCTGGACCTTATTGCAGGTTGGTGCAGAGATTGGCAGTTAGACTTGAATGTAAAGAAGTGCGTAGCTATGAATTTTACGCGTTCCACTAATGTTACCTGCGTTCCCTATAATATTTCAGGTTATCCGTTGCAGTTCGTGAGGCATCATAAATACCTAGGTATTACGCTCAGTAGTAGTTTTTCCTTCAAAGAGCATATTCGAAACGTGGTAGGTAAAG
>KZ309259.1:96423-125303 GCA_000376725.2 Ladona fulva | reverse complement strand
ATGTTTGTTGGCTTCATGTCCCTCCCATATAGTTCCTCAACATATTCTTTCCACCTCTCCCTTATGCTGGCTGGATCTCGTATAACCTTACCATTATTATCTTTTATTGTGGTTGTTCTGTTTTGTGTTTTATTTCCCGTTAACTGTTTCACCTTTCTATACGTTAGGTCGACCCTCCCACTTTCGTCCAGCTTTTCTATTTCGTTACATTGACCCTTCCACCACTGTTCCCTTGCCCTATTAGGAATTAGACAGGCGACAGATAAATTAGCAGCCATACGGGAGATTTTCGATCACATAATCCAAATTTTTCAGAAGTATTACACAATGGGAGCATTTGCTATCGTTGACCGACAACTCATAGGCTTTCGAGGGAGATGTAGTTTCCGCCAGTACTTACCGAGGAAACCCGCTAAGCATGGAACAAAAGTCTTTGCTCTTGCAGATGCCTGCATCTTTTATACAGTAAATTTAGAGATATACTGTGAAACACAACCCCAAGGGCCCAATCAGGTCAGCAATAGCCCAGTGGATATTGTAAAATGCCTTCTTAGACCCGTTTTAAATGCAGGGAGAAATTTTACAGCTGATAATTGGTTTGTTAGCGTGAAAGGCAGGGAAGAGTTTAGCAGCATCTATGCATTTAAGAAAAACATGACTTTAGTGTCCTATATTCCTAAGAAGGGAAAAAATGTTATAATGATCTCAACAATGCACCACGATACCAGTATAGATTCATCAACGCAGTGACAGAGGAAACCAGACATTGTCAGACATTTTATACCTCAACGAAAGGAGGAGTGGATACTGTGGATAAAATGTGTGGTTCTTACAACACGCAAGAAATACGAGATGGTGGCCGCTTGCTATATTCTATCATCTTTTGAATACAATAGGGATCAATTCATTTATATTGCATAAGAACATATTCCCGGAGAGCAATATGAACAGGCGGAAGTTTCTCCGAGAAATATAGAGGGATTTGACAAGGTCATTCATAAGTAGACAAAGTTCCCTACCAAGGTTGCCCTCAGAATTGAGAAAAAAATTGAGAAACATGGAGAAACATCACAATCGCAGGGAATGGAGAGAAAAAAGAAAGGCAGTAGCAGTAGGTGCAGTGTTTATCTGTGAAAGAAAGACATAAAAACTTATTGTGAGAACTGCGAAAGGTATGTGTGCCAATTACATGCTTAGAGTATGCAAGGACAATATCAACAAATAAAAGTTTTTTGTAATTTTCAAAAAATTCTTAAGCATAATTCTTTATTAATTTTGAGTTCTTAAGGGCGCTCTTAAGTGCATAGAAAAAGCAGTTTTCAGAGCATTGGGTTTTTCATCTCCATAACGGCCTACTGAGAGATTAATGAGCTTTATTTTTACCATTCAACGCTTAAAAGATGTAGCTATGATGCAAACATTTTTTGTATTCATGTTATGAACCGCATTAGATACAAAACTTAGGAAACATCAAAATATTCACCCTTTTCCTTAAAGTGCTACTTGGCTGTAAGATGTGATAGACAGTTAATATTTCATAAAATCGATATGATCAGGCGTTACTTGGTGGAAAGCCATACTAAATGAAATTAAAATCCTTCGTAATTTTCCACAGGTTTTATTCTGCGACCGGTTTCGTAAGAAGGTCTTACATCTTCAGGCCTGAAGATATAAGACCTTCTTACGAAACCGGTCGCAGAATAAAACCTGTGGAAAATTACGAAGGATTTTAATTTCATTTAGTTAATATTTCGTTTGCCTCATAGTTTTACCCTTTATCTTTGAATTCAAATATTACTCATGAAGGTAAGATTCATACATTACGACTAATCTTGACAAACGTAGAGATATGTCCACAGCTTTCTTCAAATTTTTTTGGTAAAAGCCTCGGAGGGGAAGTGACGTATCTGCAGTTGTGCAGATTTCATCTCTTTCCACCGCCTCCTTGCCCCATCACGCTCGATATCGCCTGAGCGAAGACACCGTGAGAAATGATAATACAAGAGAGGGCAAAATTAGAGATGCACATGAGATATGAAGAGGGAGATTTTGGCATTCCTTCTTCAGGGATTTTCTTCTCATGCAAGCTGTTTCTTCCCTTACTTCTAGCAATTAGACCTCATTATTCTTTAACGTGCTGCTATCTCGTTTCAGAGTGATGTTTTCTGATTACAGAATAGGGTAAGATATTGGCATGAATGGAAATCCATTTCTATAATAACCAAGTAACTGATTTGAAGAAAATCTGAATATTCTTTACTTGAAATAGCGTATTCAAATAAATTACATTATTTCAATATTTCTTTTCCTCTTTTACTCACGGTCATCGGTATGAATATTCGGCCAAGTTATTGAAAATAGCTCATTAAAATAATTCAAGAGAACATTTCTTTTCCTTCTTTTATTCGGAAAATAATCGCATTTTCATGTGCATTAAAATGGTCTGTTGCCCTTATTAGTAAGTATTATACTTTCACCCATTCTCCAAGCAATTGTCGATTCAATTAGAATTATTCAAGCACATAAATTTATTGTAAGTACGATAAATCAATCCGTAGCTGTCGATCACTGCAACATTTCCGTTCTGGAAGACTTAGGGAAAACAATAAAGCCTATTCTAAAATGTCATTATTTAATCCAATATAAAAAAAAATTGTTCTCAAAATACGAAATTTACTTCGCTTCTTAATTCCAAGGCAAATGTTTATAAAGAGACTGAAATGACTTCCAACCTACATCTATGGTTCTGGAACAGCAGACTACCCAGACAAATATTCTCACAAATGGAAGCATTACAATTCTATAGAAATAATGTGGTGTTGTTTTCTTAGATATTTATTAGTAATGTGAATGAAAATATATAGTTTATCTTTAACAGGTCGTAATTCACTTCATAGATTGTATTGTATTACCATAGGCCATCAGATGCACTGAATAGTATGGTGAAATTTGGCAGAACTTGATGGTACAATTGTTAACGCACGATTGTTATAACTTTTTCAAGAAATTGATTTTACAAATATAAGCAATAATTGGCATTCTGATAAATCCATTGGCTTGAAAACGAATAATGAAAATATATACCCGAAAATTCTCAAACCCGATTCCCTAGTTCAGTGGAGGATCAAAGAGAAAATTAGGCGTATTTTCGTGGCTTTCTGTTAACTTTCAACTGTAGTGAATGATGGATCATCCAACTAAAACTTACATGAAGATTACCAAAAAGCTTTTGGAGACAGCGGTAAAACTGCTGACATAATAATGACACCGTAGTATCGCCTCGGCATTTTCTTATTGTAACATTTGATTTTAACCCTTTGAGTGTGTTTGTCGACTATAGTCGACAATTTTTTTTTTTCCTCTTGAGCGCGATTGTCGACTATAGTCCACGGCCTGTAAAAAACGTACGACAATTCGAATCATGCTAAAAACGCATGCATAGCTTTAAGGCAACCTTCCTTTATTAGTTTAAAGAGAATTTGTTTAAAAATTTCGTGCAACAACAATATTCTGAGTCTAAATGCAATAGCACTAATTTCTCTCCGATTTTTGAACGAATTCTGCTCAAAAATGAATCTTTAGCCCTTTTTGCTATAGAATTACACAACAAGATAGAGAAAACATCTGTTATCTAGCACAGCGCACTTCACCAAAAGTTTTAAAGGAAAATAATCGCCAGAGAGAAATTTCTAACAGTTCGCCTAAGCCGAGATGAGGTCCTCTCTAACCAGCGAAAGTGATGCAATAAACCGATTCCTGGGACCATACTTCACACTATCTTCATTTTACTTTCGTGTTCGTATTTTACCGTTGCACACTCAATGGATCCAAACAAAGTATTACGTTCACCAAAGTACGACGTAAGCAAAAGAGCTACAGTGGAGAAGAAAGCCGACGATGCTGCGTGGACAAAATGCTTCATATCCCTTGAGATGGATAAGCATGAGAGATATCGAAGAAGTGTTTAGAATAGCCATGAGTAGAAGGTCAGAACTCAAAATTAATTGTGATACAAAGTGGGATGAGAGTGCGGCAGCTTACATTGCAACTAAGCACTCAGCATCAACACCAGATACGCCGTGGCAGAAAAACAAACATCGAGTGATTTTCCAATCAAATCTCCTTATACATATTGCACTGCACTAAAAGACAAACGGGAAGCTCCGGATTACTGATTTATGGGTGCATTGTCATTGAGAATTTTCAACTGTGATAAAGAAGTATCACAATTACTGAAAATATGTTTATGAAGGCAATCAGAGGAAGGGGGAAGTGAGGACCGAAGCACAAAAATAGCCGGCCAATAGATCGGTGGCATTTTTCGCACATACCTCATGCGTCTAAAAGGGATATTTCTCTCTAGTTTTTCAAAGAAGTCGCTTATTTTTGGGATAAGAAGTTCTTGGTGTGCTTCCATATATTTCGAAAGTAAAATCTTGTCAAATATACATTGTTATTGCACTATAAACGTAGGAAAATTCGGAAGGTAAGTAATAATTTCAATAAAACAGCATATCATCGAATGGTACTGAATACTGTAGAATATTCGTTTATTATTATGAATTATTATTATCACCCAGAAATAAGCAAGAAAAAGAAGATAGTGGAAGCAGAAACAAACGTAATTTTCCAAGAATCTGATTCTGAATATGTATCCGACTTTGACGATGATGAACCAGCAGGATCGTATGAAGGCGACGAAGAAAAAAGCGAAGAGATTTCATCCTGCGTCGAGTCCAGCATCGAGACAAACGTCTAGAATAGATTTCTATTCGAGGGAATGCACAGTGTCATTGGCTTAGAAAACTTAGCCCCATTTGAGTGTCTTTTAGTTTTTTTCCCAAGAAAATTTTTTAAATTACTGCCAAGGAAATACATAGATATGCGAAAGGCAGAATTGTTGAGATGGGATCCGTTTCCCAAGATCGAGATTTTTGCAATGGAAAGATGTTTCGGCAGATGAGATTCAACCTATCGTAGCTGTTGAAATTGGTACATGGTAGAGCATAAACAGTTACTTGCATTCTACTTTCAAGAATCATTTTGGCTCTTCCAGACACCAGGATTTAATGAATTAGTTACTTTAGGTATTTCAAAAATTAAATGGAAGGTTTTTATCAGAGGCAAAAGAAGCATAATAAAGACATTATGGTTTCTTAGAATCTCGAATAAATTGGAATTAGGAATGGAATGGAGTTGCTCAGACAGGTTTTTATCAGCCATTCTTTCAATTCAAAGCTTGAGAAATCTTTTCACCGCTTCAATCCTCTCCACTCAGCTTAACTCTTTGCAGTACAAATTGAAGAGATGGATGCATAAACAACAGGGGCGCAGCAAAAACCTCGGTAAAAATTGAATTATACAGTACCAGTCCAGGATAATTGGAAGAAAGGAGGTTCTAGAGAATCTAAACATAAGTTTTAACAGATAATAAATAAGTTTTTAGTGATTTATTAAGAATATAATGAAATATTGCGTAATTTAGATATTTTGTGAAAGGTTGCATAACCTCTAGGGAGATCCTCTAATTACTCGTTATCGGAAGTTACTCATGAGCCAAAAATACTGAAAATACATGCATACCTATCATATAAAGAAGTGAGAACAAAAAATTAACCTAATATCAGACTTTCATTTTTTCATGGATATTTGACATCTCAAGTGGCATAGGTCTTTTTTTCCTTGACGCACTTAAAGGGTTAAATGTCGAACGAAAAAACTTTATTTATACTCTGTATTACACAGAAATTGCAGAGATGCATTGCAAGATGGCGGAACGTCCACTTGTCTGTGACAGTTCTCCAAGAATATTATTGAAAACCAGTTGTATCTTAGATGTGAATCCAGCTGTGACCAGTTTTTTCACTACAATTGTGTTGGATTAACAAAATTGATAGCGAACTCAGTAATAATTAACATGCATCTATGAATAAATTCCTCTCGGGTTCCCAGCCGGGTTAAGTTGGTGTATTCCACCGACGTTTCGGCTACAGACTCAGTAGCCATCTTCAGGGTGTCGAAGTTCAGTTTCGGTCGTCCTTATATACCTCAGCCGTGGGTGCCTTGCGTCACGGCGCGTTTTGATTGGTCCGCTCCCAACGCTGTTGGTATGTTTTCTTGATTGTTCCGTTCCAGCATTTGCTCAGGTTGAAGCCTTCGTCGCGATTCATGTTTTTCTTATGGAGGTGAATTTCAATTGCCTCTTTTGCAATGCGGTCCCAATAGCCCGTTCCTCTGCATAAAACCTTCGTTTTTTCAAACTCAATATTGTGCCCTTCGTTAAGTGCATGTTCCGAAATTGCCGATTTAGAGGGCAAGTCTTTCTACACAAGCCTCTACGGGGAGGATTGTCATCGTAGCATCCGAACCTTCGAGTGTCTACGCAAGAAGAAGGCACAGCTGTTGTGTTCGCTGACCTTCTTAATGAGGTGCCGAGATAGTAACGTTATATCCGGATGTGTCAGGATTCACCCACCGGTGAAATCACCAGCTTCCAACAGGATATTAAGATGGGCCAGCTTAGCGTTGGTGAGGGAGCGGATAAACCACACGAGACGCCAATTGGATGATGTGGCACAAAAATTGTATCAGCTTCACCTTCTTTTAGCCTCGTTCCTCGCCCCTAGAGACTGGGAACACATCGATGTATCAACCACAGCTCAAGCTGAGATAGCATCAAGGGACGTCACGGAGAGACACCACCAGAATTACGACAAACTAAACAGTAAGAAACTTGAATCCATCCAGACCGAGATTGACCGGACGATTGTTAATCTCACGAATGAGGATCTCGACGATGCAACAAAATCAATATTGGCAAAAGGATTAAACTTTGCAGTAACCCCAAAGTCCATTCCATATAGCGAATTTATAGGAGGTGTTGAGTAAGCAACCAGATCTTTACCTCAAGAGACTACAGAAGAAATAAAGCAGCATATTGGGCAGGCTCTAGAAAAGGCGAGGCCTCCTAAGCAGAATTTATCTAGGGAAGAACGCTTCGCCCTGACTCGACTGCGGCAGAACACAAACATCATAGTGCTGCCGACAAAGGAAATGCAACTGTCATCATGCCTAAAGAAACATACCAACAAAAGATTCAGGAACTCCTGGACGACCCAACATACGAACTGAGGACTCATGATCCCACGGAATCGCTCATGAGAAAAACCGCATCCCTGATCAAAGAAGCTGACATCCCACAAGATATGAGGAGAAATCTTCTCCCTCAAGCACCGGTCCCGTCCTCTTTTTATAAGACTAGGCATATTAACTGTACCAAGTATCTACATATATTACAGTGTTCTATATGTGAAAAAACATATGGAAGACTTCTCTAAGAACAGTTCAATTCATTCATACCAAACCAGGAAAAGTTGTGATCTACATGTTATAAGCAGTAGTTATACAGTGACTCTTAAAGGACCAAGAGCAATAGCAATAAAACTCCTAAATCAACTCCTAAATCGTGGGTGAATATTTAGCACGTAATCAGATATAGTAATTTTGAACAATATGTTTTATGCTTCAGTAATGAATGTTTTATGGTGCCTCTATGTCATGCTTTTACTTTCATGTAATATTGTTGTTAGTTCTAGTCTTTGACGTGTCCCATGAACAGACTTTGTATTGTTTCCCTAGGACAAATAAATCATTATTATTTATTATAGAACATTTAGAACATAATAAATAATAATTATTGGTAAAATTTTTATACATGAATCTCTATCTAAGTACAACAATGAAATCCTATGGAAAACGAAAAGTAAATGTAGAGATAATAACTACAAATTTGTTTGGGTTAAGAATGGGAAAATACTTGCCAAAAAGGTTGAAAACTCTATGACAATCAGAATTAAAGGAGAAAGAGATCTAGAGAGAATAGCTTAATTTATTGATATCTGAACTTGCTTAGCATTTAATAGGTATAAGGATAGATATAGGTTTTTTTCATAGGATGAACATATATCATGAATGAATATCATTGATACAACAAATGCAAGGGATTATGTAAATTTTTATAGCTTTCATGGTTTAGACTTTTTGATTACAATAATATCTGACATTAACTGCTTACACTTGAATGTTAGATCAATAAGAAACAAGTGGGATGAAATAATTATATTACTTAATCATTTTGCAGAAAAAATAACTTTTCACCTGATTGTATTTACTGAAGTGAACTTATGTGAATATGAAGTGCCTTTATACTATTTAGTTGGATATAAGACTTACTTTAAATTAAGGGAAAACAGAGCTGGGGGAGGAATTTTACTGTATGCTAAAGATTTGCTGACTTTTGAAGAAGAAAATGTATCCTTAGGACATTGTAAAGTGATCAATGGAATTGTCAATTTAGGTACTGTAAATATGAATATACTTGCAATTTATAGACTTCCCTCCAACAGTACTCTTGGCTTTATCCAGGATTTAAAAGTTCTCATCAATATGAACTTACTTGATGAATGCATAATTCTGGGAGATATTAACATTGATCTAAAAAATAAAAATAACCTTAATACCATAAGGTACAAAGATGCTCTCACTGGAAATGGCTTTTTGTGTGTCATTAATGATTACACTAGGGAAGCAATAGTTGGAAATGAAATATGTAAATCCTGTATTGATCATATTTGGTACAGAGGAAAGGTTTTCAATGCCAATGGCTTTATTTTCAAAACAAGGACTTCAGACCATTTCATCACTGCTACAGGACTTTCAAGATTGAACCAAATGTTGCAACATATGAATATTAAAAATACTTTTACAGTAAATATTTGTAAAAATAAGGTAAAAGATTTGTTAGAAAGAGCTAATTGGTGTGAAGTGTTAGAATCTGTTGATCCTAATGAATTGTATGATAAATTAACTACCAAATTTGTGGACATTTATGACAAAGCTACTGTTACTAGGATAGTCTCTAAAATATCTGCAAAGAAGGAATGGATGACCAAGGAATTAATGAAAGAAATAACAATCAGAGATAAATTATATAAAATATGGAAAAGTAATCCTAAAAATATTAGCTATAAGTGCAAGTATCAAGAGCAAAGAAACAAGGTTGTTGCAGCAATTAGGAATCAAAAAAGAAAATTTTATGTAGATATGTTTTCCACAATAGAAAACGATCCAAAAAAGATTTGGATACAAATGAACAAGCTACTTGGCAGGAACACAAAAAAATCCTGATGAGGCCATGTATACCAGAGGTTTTCAAAATATGCCAGATGACTCTGTGGGAAAGGTTTTCCTAAATCACTTCTCCAGTGACATGGAAAAAGTTCAAGAAAATTGTAATGTCAAATTAATCAATAATGTGGAAAAAAGCATGCAAAGCAGTATTCATGTGCAAGATGTTACAGAAAGAGGTTGAGAAAATACTGTCCACCTTAAAAAATAAAGGACCTGGGAAAGACAAAATAAGAATAACTGATATCAAGTGCAGTCAAGTACTTTTACCTATACTATCCAAATTCATAAATTTAAGTATGTCTGAAGCCACTGTACCAGAGAAATTGAAAACTACAATTGTCATAAAGGAGGTTCTTACAAAGATACTTGCAATTACAGACCAATTTCTATCTTGCCCTCCTTACATAAAGTATTGGAGAGATATGTTGCCAATTTGTTAATTTCATTTATGGAGAGAAATAAGAGCATTTCAGACAATCAATTTGGTTTTCAAAAAACAAAAGGAACAAAAATAGCCCTAGAAAAATGTGCACAAACAGTAAATGATGCTTTGGATAATAAATTATCAGTATTATTATTATTTATAGATTTGAAAAAAGCTTTCGATACTGTTGACCATAAAATACTTTTGGAAAAATTGTTTGCAAATGGTATTAGAGGAACTATGCATAAATGGTTTACCAGCTGCCTAAAAGACAGGTGTATGAGGATCAAAATAAATGACTATTTGAGTGAAGTAGCATCTTTGACAATGGGAGTGCCACATGGGTCTATCCTTGGCCCAATACTCTTCTTGATGTACATAAACGATGTATTCAATGTCATAAACAACTGTACTTTAATACTGTATGCAGATGATGCCCTTCTAAGTATATAAAGAATTTGACCAAGCACAGTGTAAGCTGAAGGAGGACTTCAGTAATTTCTTGTATTGGGCATATGACAATAAATTAGTCGTAAACCAAAACTAAACTAAAGTCATGCATATTACACCAAAATTAAGTAATAAAAGACAGGTGAAAATTCCAATCCATTTGCATGATTGTCTACACCGAAATATGGCTAATTGCACTTGTCCAATATTAGAACAAGTAGATACATATAAATACCTTGCGATTATTATTGACAGTGCCTTTGAATTTGAAAGTCATCTAATTACGCTAAATAGTAGATTGAGATGGATTCTACACCAATTCTACTACATTAATAAGTACATCCCATATAATGTATTTAAACTTGTATATCATGGACTAGTGGAAAACTTGTTGAGGTATGGCTTGACCATATGGGGAAATGGTGACAACATTTACCATATATTAATAATTAAAAAACAAAACAAACTAATAAGACTCCTGTATGATAAAAAAGATAAACAAATTGTTTGTGATAATGTTGAAGATATGTATAGATCAATTGGGGTACTAAGACTTGATAAACGTTTTAGGTATAATATTATAATAAGCAATTATTGTTCTAGTGAATTTAAAAACCAATGTTGCAGCAATAACCATAAAAATCTTAGACATAAAAGGCAGTATGAAGTGCCAAAAGTTTACTCTTCCTACGGCTGTAACTTATTTAGAGTTATAGTACCAAAAGAATTTAATTGGCTGCCTATAGAACTTAGAAATTTAAGTCATATGAATACTGTGAAAAGAAGTATAAAAGAGTGGCTAAACAGATAACATTACATAATGAATGGTTAATCATAACGTTATGCAATAAAAAATGTTTATCTTGTACAATGAAAATGTTTATCTTCATATTTCATACTTTTTAATGTAATTTATATATTATGATGATGATGTCATTACTATATATTGTTTTGTAAATTATATGTTTCTATAAGTATATTCTTTTATATGCCTATAAAGCTGTGAAAAGAGATTTATTGAAGTATATGTCAGTGGAGATGTAATGCATTCTGCTAACAACATAAGAACTTTTTTCTCTGAGTTTAAGTGCCTCATGAACTATGGTTCAAATTTTGTTGTATTTCATTTGTATGTTCAGTGCATATTATTATATATTATGATTATATTGCAAGAAATGTATATTNAAATTTTCGATATTTTGAGCTATCTGTAAAGAATTCCTTGAGCAACCATAGTTATTATTACTATTCCACTCTTGCTTTGCCTAACCATCAGGTGGCAGTGTTACAATAACATACAATAGTAGGAATAAGTTACAAATAAATTCTAACCCAGTTAAAATGCTCCCACTTCGTATGACCTAAAACAAGTGATCAAAATAGTATTTGAAACACTCTGCTAACCGCAATTAAATTGGATTTTTTCCTGTCATCCACCACTGCCACCCATTTTAGATGATAATCGGGTCATTCCATGTCAATTCATCCAGAAAAATGAAGGTTTAACTGCCACCTCTCATTATATATTAATTATTATTATTATTAAAAAGGTTCTAACTAAATAAATTTATTCATACGCTCAATTTTTTTTTTAATTTCCCTCTAATCTCATCCAAATGTGTTGTCAAATGTCCAAATCTCATCGCGAATTCATCTTGAACTAAAAACCAGCCTTAAGCTTTCATTTAATTCAAGTAGTAGCAGTAGTAGTAATTCAACTACAGGACCATCATAATTATGTACATAAATAAAAATTATAAAAATGGTAAACGTCTGTATTATTCACTTTTTACCTTCTGTTTTAATCCTTCTATTATTTATAAGGTATTGATGTTAATTTATGTGCTAATGATAAATGATTTTTTGTTAGAATCATCACTGATTTTTGAGATCGTTTGCCCTTACTCACGGAAACCCATATTTGGGTTGTTGCCATAAATCCTAAAAGCATGCTTAATTAATCATTAGTATAAATATGTATTTAAAATGAGAAAATTGTAAAGATATTTTCCATCTTTGCTAAGAATACTAATGGGGTGTACCATACACCCCAGGCAAGCACTCAGATTCGAAAATGCGAGCACTGAAGGGGTTAATGGGCAGTTGAGCTATTTTGAGTGGATGTGTAAGGGTGAATGTTCACCTAAAATGAGAGAACCAGTTGTTATAAAGCATGCAAACTAGCATGTTTTTAAAAAGCGACGGCATACAGATTCCTTGTCATGTATTTATTGGTCTAAGATTTGATCCCTTACAAGTCAATGCATTCCCATTCATGTAAATTTCATACCATTTAAACATTTCTGGGTCCATTTCTAAAGCAAAATGAAAAAAGACTCATTATACAAATCTAGAGA
Source organism: Ladona fulva (assembly GCA_000376725.2). Classification (NCBI taxonomy): domain Eukaryota; kingdom Metazoa; phylum Arthropoda; class Insecta; order Odonata; family Libellulidae; genus Ladona; species Ladona fulva. The sequence goes on along the minus strand of KZ309259.1, from coordinate 112,883 downwards.
CAATTTTCATAAGAAAGAAACTTTTTTATCGTCGATTAAGGATTTTTTGCTCCAGATTATGAGAACTTGAAAATTTTCGTTTCTGATAATATATTCCATTGAGCTATGTCAAGACAAGAGATGTTACTTTGTCTTTAGTACATACAAATATGCCTACTTATTAAATCCTATTTCCATATTCCTCTACTTCCACTTCAGCTATTACAGGAATAATCCATTTTGAAGTCACTTCTCCTTTGACATGAGATACTGTCCTAAACATTCTAAGAGTTAGGAGTATCAATATTTATGCTTCCCATAAGAATATGACCGTACAAATATTCCACAATAACCCAGCATTTAAGGAGTTAATTCTAATACTTATACAACATAACTAATATCTGAAAGTTCAGGGGCTTCCAGATAGCCAAGTAGGCAACACGTTTTACTTTTGTGAAAGCAGTCCTGGGTCCACTTCCTAGTGGGGGCCAACGTGCAAAATGACCTTAGATCCCAAGAAAGGATGGACTTGAAAAAAGTCTGACGGGACCAGGAATTGAACCCAGGTCTCCCTATTGCCAGTCGGGTACTCCGTCCATTGAGCTATCCCAGCAGAACATTTCTCCAAGCCATTCGGGAGACTTTGTGGGAAAAGGACGTTTTGCCCTCAAAGTTGTTTGCCATTGCAATTTGCCCACAAAGTCTCCCAAATGGCTTGGAGAAATGTTCTCCCAGGATAGCTCAATGGACAGAGCACCTGACCGGCAATTGGGAGACCTATGTTCAATTCCCGGTTCCGTCAGACTTCTTTCAAGTCCATTCTTCCTTGAGATTTTTCCTGGGTGCGCACCATCTTGCACTAGATCACCCATTTCCTATCTTAGATGTCAAACCACTCACTACTATCTGCTACTGATAGTATCTGAAAGCTTAGCTTAGTTTTGGAAAGGTGCATTAAAAGTAAACAAACTTTCACTGATCAAAAGTAAGCTCACAGTGCAATATGGTTTTAATTTTATACTGGTTTTTTGTCTTTTTGCATCTAAAGTTTGGGCCTTGAATCACACAGCATCAACAGCAAACCCAGAATTCAAAATTAATTATTAAACCTATGTTTATAAAACAGATGAGCTGAGTTAATCAAGAATGAAGAAAGCATTTAATATTACTTACATGAAGAGTCAAAATAATCAAATTCTGCTCTTGAGCTGGTTTTCTCTGCTGCTTGCTCAAATGCCTTGCCGAAAAAGCTGAAAATAGTAGATTGAGCATGTCAGCTATGGTAACATAAATATCAACAAGTTTTAAAGAAGAAACTTAATGCAATCAAAATAAAACTATAATATTGCTTGACCCTTGCTGTAAGATAATTACAAAACACAAAATAATATTTTTAAATTTTAAAAAGACAAGCACAACACTTATTTTCAATAAAATATTTTTAATTAAATCTCCATTTTCTCACAACAGGTTTAGAATAACAATAAATACCATTGCAGATAGCAGCCTGATTTTGATCCACCTGAAGTCTTAGGTTAAATTTTAGATCCTATAAAACAATTTCTGAAGATTATATAAATAAATTAATAGTAATAGCCTCCACCTCGATTTTATTTCATATACAAAACTGAAAATTGATAGGCATATGAATTTAAGATAAATACCATAGGGAAGAGTACTTAATATAAATTATCTTGATATGAACAAGGAAAAGGGTAAGATGACTTGGCACGATAAGTCGTGCATCTCCGAAAATTCCCAAGGAGAAACGGACATGAAAAAAGTCTGACGGAACCGGGACTCGAACCCGGGTCTCCCAATTTTTTTTCGGACATGAAAAAAGTCTGACGGAACCGGGACTCGAACCCGGGTCTCCCAATTGCCCACGCGCCAAAATCACTCGCCCATTACCTACAAATTCTCCCAAACGGCATGGAGAAATGTTCTGGCAGGATAGCTCAATGGATAGAGCAACCGACCGGCAATTGGGAGACCCGGGTACGAGTCCTGGTTCCGTCAGACTTTTTTCATGTCCGTTTCTTCTTGATATGAAATTGATGAAACAAAATTTTCGATATTTTGAGCTATCTGTAAAGAATTCCTTGAGCAACCATAGTTATTATTACTATTCCACTCTTGCTTTGCCTAACCATCAGGTGGCAGTGTTACAATAACATACAATAGTAGGAATAAGTTACAAATAAATTCTAACCCAGTTAAAATGCTCCCACTTCGTATGACCTAAAACAAGTGATCAAAATAGTATTTGAAACACTCTGCTAACCGCAATTAAATTGGATTTTTTCCTGTCATCCACCACTGCCACCCATTTTAGATGATAATCGGGTCATTCCATGTCAATTCATCCAGAAAAATGAAGGTTTAACTGCCACCTCTGATTTTGATAAAACATGGCATATTTCATCTTCTCATGTACAAATGAAACCTTGTATATTGTTCATTTTATCGTTTTAACCATCACTTTCCTGGGTATCTTTTCTACACCTTATAGTTTCAAGTCTTTCTTGCAAATTGAAAAACTGATGGTTAACACATTTCATGTATTTTTCAATCTACAAGTATCATTGACACAAAAAATAATGTTTTGATAAAAAAAATCCAGCTCAATTCACAGTTTTTCAGGAAAGCCAGGGTGTCAAGCAAAAATAGCACAAATATGAACAAACTCTTATGTAGCTTGTTTATGAGACAATCACTGGTGTTTTGGATTAATCATGTTTAAAGATGTTGATGAATGTTAAAATAAACAATAAAAAAATATTGAAAACAGAACTGATATTTAACATTTTTTATCTCAGAAAGCATTCAAAATGCCACGAATTTTATTTTCAGAACTGATGGGAAATATCTTTGGGTTAATGAGAAAAAAGTTTTGCTTGACTAACAAACTACCTTTGGTAGGTAATAAATTTTTTATACACCCTTGTTTTGCATAAGAAAATTTCTTAAATCTTAAGAAACTAATGCATTTTGAAAATTTAAGATACCTTTGAGAATTTTACCTGCTTTTTCTAATATCAACATGGTTTCTTTGATAAAACTGAAAATTTAATAAGAATTGAAGGGTTAAAGAGATACAGCTGTTTTTCCACTGGAAGTAAAAGAATCCACTCCGGCTTCCGGAATGGAATAACTGCAATTTCACCTAAAATTCAAGTGGCTGTTAAAAGAAGAAAATGAGTTGAGAGGATGAAAGAAAAATTTTGCATGATTTCATAGCTACTTGAAAGAATAAAATACACCATGTTTCATCAAAATCTAAGATGGTGGTTGTCATGTCCTGGTGAAATATGAAATGACAGTCTGCTACATTTAATAAACCAAACACTGTTTACATTTTCTATGCTACTGTTTTTCTTCCTGTTCCTTGCCTTTTCTCTAATGGAGTTCCTTTTCAACCTCTGAGATAAAGTGAGATCTCCCCCATCAGTCTCATCTCAGGGCAGAAAATTAGCTAAAAAGTGTTGGTGTTTCCTTTAGTTGCAATCTTATATTGTACGCCTATTGAGTAAATGAGAGTGGGCTACTGAGTGCAGTATTGGAGAGAACATTCTCTCCTCCCTTGTAACTCAAGACTTCATCATTTGCGCCAAATATAGGTCATTATTTTAATGATATCATGTAACACAAAGTAAAACCAGGTCTAACATTTGTTTTTATCCTAAACCCTTAGAAAGAATCCTTATTTTTTACTCTTGGTACTGAGGTCATTAAGGAAATAGTAGGCAATGAAAATAGTCATATGGTTTTCTATTCAGTTCACTTCTGTGAAGAGTACTCTTTTGCTTATCATTTAAAGCAACAACATCAGTAAAAATATTTTTATTTACATGTGATGATATTATCATCGTTGATGATATTAATAACTACAAAGTATTCCCTAAGGATTTCAAGATATATAAGGACAATCAGGAAAAAATAGGTGGTGGAGTATTTATGGTGGTTAAAAGTTATGAGTAGTTGACATATGTATCCAAACAGTTGAATCAAGAGCATCTGGTGCTCTATATAATAGTCAGTCCAATAAGCCAAATGTGCTTTCTACAAGCCACCTAACTCTTGATGTCAGGTTTTGCAAAGCCTCAATGAAATTTAATGAAAACTTAATGAAATAACTTTTATTTGCATAGAAAAACAATAGCATAACTATAATTGGAGGGGATTTTAATCTTCTGGATATCGAACAGCTAAATCACATGGTTAAGAAAGTAACCCAACATAGGGTCCCTTGTAAGACTTAATTAACCTTAATGAAAAAAATGTTACATAAAATACTTAAGGATCCTACCAGAGAAATAAACACATTAGATTTTCCTCTTACTGATACACCCTAAAGTATATCAAACCCATTAGTTTGTGAAGGATTTAGAGCCATAGTTATAAATTTTGACATTACCTTGGTAAGGCACAGAAAACCGAAGCGCAAAGTATATCCTTACTCGAGAAATGATTTTGAGGAATTTCGTAATAAACTCATATCTGATTTTTCCAGAGTATGAAACATGTGCAATGTTTTTAAATACCAAGGTCACTTGTAATCTCTTTGTAATGACAATGCGCAACCTTATGGTGAAATTTGTAACCTCCAAACTTTCAAAACAAACTAATGAACCTATAAGGTGTAATAAAGAGACAAAGTAACCTCTTAAAAAGAAAGGCGTTTGCATACTAAATTAAAAGTTGCTGTGAGGTTACCCAACAGTGACAACACAAATCAAGTAATGATTGAATAAAAAGAACCAAAATCGGTGTCAAAACAAAATATGCAAGGTGCCCTACATCAATTTGAAAATATGATTTTATGCCAATAGTTAGATGAGGACGCAAAAGCTTTTTGGTCATACATACATGAGGTCCAATGAAAAGAGCAAACAGTAATTTCGCTAAGAGCAAAGCAAATTATCTTAATTGATTTTTCCAAAGAGTTTTCACATCTAACAGTACATCAAGTAATCTACCAAAAGCTGTTAGGCCTGAAGCATTGTCAAAAATCACCTTCAGGAAAGATGGCATCATTAAACTATTGCAACAGATTAAACCAAATAAAACTCCTGGTCCTGAAGACATACCAGCTGAGGTATTCATAAATGTAGCAGAAAATGTAGCACCTTTTCTTAAAGTAATATTTGATAAGTCAATGATTGAAGGAAAAGTCCCAAATGATTGAAAAATTGCCTATTTCACTCCTATATTTAAAAATAGCAGAAAGGAGGATCTAGCAAATTACAGGTCTATCTCTTTAAGATCATTGAGCAGTAAGATTTAGTATTTGTTTTACTGAAGATAGAATCGCTAAACTATTATGTACAATAAAGCCAGGGTCCTGAAGGTATTCTCGCTAGAGTATTGAAAGAACTGGCAGATAGCGTTGCTCCATACCTCCAAATTGTGTTCTCCAAATCAATGAATGAAGCCAGCATCCCAAAGGATTGAAAATTAGCGAATCTTACGCACGTTTACAAAATGTGTAATGACAATTAAACAATGGACCCAGGAAATTATAGGCCCATCTCGTTAACTTCACTGACAGGCAAAGTAATGGAGCACATCATTGTTAGCTCACTAATGAAGTTTTTAGATAGCGTTAGTTATTTCAATAAGAACCAACACGGCTTTAGAAACTCCCGATCATGCTAAACTCAACTTGCGCTGTTTGTCCACAACATTTTAAGATCTGCCAAGACTATTAAGCAAGTGGATGCTGTCTTCCTCGATTTTAAGAAGGCTTTTGATAAGAGTTACTCACTACAAATTAATTTACAAATTAAAATTGGCTGGTATTAATAAGGGAGTAATTGACTGGGTCAAGGATTTTCTCTGCAACAAGTAGAACTTGATGGTGTTACTTCAAACAGAGTCAAAGAAAGAAAACTCATTTTTTCCACAAAAGATATGAGAAAGTAATCTATTAGGGATATAGAGTCATAGTTCATGTTCCCCCTGCCACATGTCGAAAGGTGGATTGCAGATTACTTACATACATCTACATAAATACCCTGCAAGCAGCCTTATGGCATGTGGCAGGGGGTGAAAACACCGGGCGTTCTGACTATTTTTTTAGCCTATTATTATTATGTATAGTTTGCGGAAAGAATGAATTCTTAAAACGACTCGTCCTAGCATCTATTTCTCTTATTTTGCGCTCATTGTCGGATCGTCCAAGGTAGCAGGGGGGTCTCATAATATCTACTATATCTTCCGCAAATGTACTTTCCCTAAATTTATCAAGCAATCGCAATCTAGCTTCTAGTCTCCTATCTTTTAAGGATTCCCAACCTGCATCTGACAGCATTTTGGTAACGCTTGCTTTTTTATCGTAGCACTTCTTAACAAAACGTATCGCTTTCCGTTGCACTTTCTCGAGTTCACGGATGCATGTATCGTCTGCCGGATCCCATATACTTGATGCATATTCAAGATGAGGCCTAACCAACGCAAAATAACATCGTTCTCTAGCTTTTTCGTCACATTTACCGACAATACGCCTAATGAAACCGAGTTTTCTAGTTGCTTTAGCACAAATGTTACGGATGTGCGTGCTCCAGTTCATGTTATTCGTAAGAGTGATTCCGAGATATTTTACCGAGTCCACTACTTTAATTACTGTTCCGCTAATACTGTACGATTTATTCTGCCGCAACTGTTTTCTTTCGAAAAAATTTACTACGGAGCATTTGCTTGTGTTTAGGTCGAGTTGCCATTTTTCGCACCACCGTTGAATACGAACTAAGTCGTTTGCTAGGGATTCCTGGTCTTCCACGCTTGATATTTTCCTATATATAACTGTATCGTCCGCGAATATCCTCACTTTACTATCGATTTCGTGGCTCAAGTCGTTTATGTATATCAAGAAAAGAAGGGGCCCAATCACGCTGCCCTGGGGTACGCCTGAGGTAACTTTGACTCTGTTTGAAGTAACACCATCGAGTACCACTTGTTGTTCCCTATCGCAGAGAAAATCTTTGACCCAGTCAATTACTTCCTTATTAATTCCAGCCAATTTTAATTTGTAAATTGTAAACATAGACACTTACCTAGGCATATATATTCACTAGTTTATAATTCAATGTTTGTTGAGTGTTAAATGGAGGAACAAAATCCAGGTCTAATATCAGACAAGGTTTCTATTTGGGCTTTTATTAGGGACCTCCTCAGAAATCATATTAGAGCACATTTTTGGGTTAGGTGTTGTTTCCAGGGCAACATATCATTATAATCATTGTGTAAATGGAGCAATGCTCATGAGAGAGAACTCAAATTACTTGCTTTTAACAAGTTTTTAACCTTCTTTTCCTGTACACTAACAATTTCATGTTTTCAATTTCTGTAGCATAGTGTTCGAATAACTTACTGAAAATAAAAGTTTAACCCTTCTTTGGTTGCCTTTCCATTCATGGGGAGGCCACTTCACTTGATTTCCATTTGAAAAGAGATCTGTACATCTTTTTTTTTTCTACAATAACTTCCTTTACACTTCTTACAAATTTTTATAAGGAACTCTTAAGTTGGTTACCAAACTGGTTGCTTCACCTACTTTCTTGGGGAGTCCTCGCTGACTGGGGGAACTCCAAGCACTAAGCACGTCTCCTCCTCTGGGTCATATGGAGCAGAGACTATTAGAGGAAGATTTGGAGCTCTGCGAGACTTTGAGACTGCAACATACGCACGGAGAGCAAACTGAGCAAGCAGAGAAAGGCAGTGGGGGTTGGAAAAACATGCAGCATCTACAGCACCCTAAAAATAGGATGGGATTGATTATTCAATGATGGAATTTTAATTTGAATTGTAATAGAGATATTTCTGATCATTTTTTAGAGTCATAGGGTTAGTGTCACAGTTAGGAACTTCTTAAGCAAAGTTATATAGCTGGCAGTATAATTAAGAAAAATTACAAACTAGTTTAAATATTAAATCAAGAGAAAATAATGGCCAATTCTTATCAAACTAATTAACTGAATTAATCAAAGATTGGGAAAAAGAATCTGACAATAACAGTTCAATATACTTTTTCATTATAATCACAAAGAATAAGTCAATATCCCATGTATTATGGAAGATGATGAAACAATTTTAAATGGAGTTATTAAAGTGATAGCAACAAATTGGGTTTATCATTGTAATTGATCTAACAGCACATTATGAAGTTTTTACAATTAGCAAAATATCGTTCCAAATCCTTCTACCAACAAATGATATTTGAGTTAAACTTATCATGACACTTCTTGCATTAAAACAAACAATAAATAAAAGTGAAAAAGAAAAACTCAGATCTTCCTCAGGTTGTTCTAACTAATTAAGTTAACATACAGAAAATGTTGTCAATATATTTTAATATCCCATTTTACAGTTACTTCAGTAACAATTACTAACACTACGTAATAAATTAACAGCCAAACAGCATGGCAATGGAAGAATTAATGATACTGATTCATATTTCAAAGTAAATTTTGAAAACTTTAATAGTACAAAAACGAATTTCTTGTAACATTATACATATAAATTTTCTAAGTGGTAGGATTTCATAAAAATGTGTTATTCCTACCTCATTAGTTTGTGTTTCTAAATCAGCAAAACTTTACATGTTAAATGAATCCTGTTTGATGACTAAAAACTATAAATAGAAACATACAGAAAGAAACTCATCTACATATAACGTAATCTCCATTAATATTCTAAGATCCAGACTAACAAATCTACCATTACTACAGATTCTCTTTTCACATAACTTACAAGGGACATTGGCAGTATTTGGACAGTGACATAACTAAGTAGGGTGATATAGCTATATAGTCATAATATTATCACGTAAACACCTTAAAAGAAGCACCTCCCAAAATAGAAACAGCACTAGACAGAAGAAACACCCCATGGTTAAGGTAACTAACACTCCAACTTAATGTTGTGAAATGAATTAATTCTTAATTTCTGAATTATGAAATTTACATTAATAATTATTTTATGTTAATTATTATTATTAATAATTTGAATCATTCATGATTGTGATTATATAATTTCATTGCCTTTAGGTTTCTCATGAGTAATTAGTAATGTGAAAACTCAATTTCAGAAATCAATCCAATTATGTTAATGAAAAATATGACGTAATACTGATACATAATAAAATATCCATGTGTTCATTAACTAATTAACTCACAACTCATTTAAATAAATTACAATGGTTTTTTACTATGTAGTACAAAGACCCCTATAATGGATGGAAATAAATTATAACTTCAATAATTGGCATTGATTTTTATTGATATAAGTCGCCAAAAACACTAACAAAAAAATTAAGAAAAATCAACATCATTTATTAATGTAGCCACCTATTTGAATGTAAAACAATAATCAATGATAGAAATAAGGATCTCTATTGAATTTTCTTTCCAGTAAAGGAATTCCAAGTTTGAATTATTTCTACTTTAATTTAAAATAAGAAAAAAAGCCACCAAATAAAATGGAAAATGAATTTTAAATTTTTCTGCAGTACAGTAGTTATATAAACAGGTGATTATAATAATAGATAAATGGATATTCTCTGGGTCATTTGATTTATAGGGATCCGTAAAATGATAAGTAGTAAATGGTAAAATACCTCCTGTATGACTAGGTAGAGATAAGGCCCTGCTGAGAGAACCTGGCTCATATCAAGGGAAGATTGAACCTGTTTGAAGATGCATTCCAACAGCTTTTTGGCCTTCTCTATTCCTCCAATTAGTATCTCCTTTTGAGACCTGAAAGAATGACAAACAATGATGCATAAAGAAGAATGTTATTGCAAGATGAAAAAGCCAATTTGTTCAAAAATTTCACAAAAATAAATTAATTTACCTTGATAAACAATCCAGTGCATCCAGAAAACAATCGGAAGCTGGTCTGGCTCTTCCCTGGAATTTTGATTGAAGTTCAAACAAATCAGACATATGTTTAAGGAATCCATGCTTCCACAATACTCTTTCAACATTGCTACTCGTTGGTTGGAGTTGGACATTTTCCAGTTAGAAGGATACTATTTTTGTCAGCTATATGTATCTTTTACAACCTATTTAGCTGCCAAATATGTTATGCTGAATACTTATGTTACAAAGTTAATGAACAACTGTCCAATGAAAATTTTGAGGACTCAAAGCATAAATCATAACTTGTGATTTCTCCCAGCAAGAGCTTGATATAGAGACCAACTTTACATTTTCTTGTCTATTCATTACATAGAAAAATTTGTTTTACAAAATCGATATCTTTTTATTTTGTTGTGGAAGTAATCTGAAATTTTTTGTTTAGTTATGAATAAGTATTCATATGTTATACTAAAATCTTGTTTTGATTAGATAATTACAATTTCTGAAAATATATTTCAAAGACAGCACTGTTACACAGCATGAAAAAGGGGCACTTTAACTGTTCTACCCATGATAAAATGCCAAACATATACTAACAAAATTTTTACATTATATGGTTGATTGCAGGGGGAAATGCTAAAATTTGGTGCAACTTGTATTTTATTTTAGAATCCCTAGTTTAGTTCTAATTTATCTTCAATATTGAGTCTTTCCATTCAAAAATCCAACTTTAGGTTTTAGTACAAAGGATAGATAATTGCAAGTTTCAACATTAGGAATTGTGAGAAATTAAACAACTGAATGGATGGGATGGAATTCTGCAACAAACAAAACTTTGAATCCATAACACCTGGTAATAATAATAATGATGATGATGATGATGTTGATGATGATTAGTAAACCACAAAAGTAAAGGGTTTCATAATCACTGTTACTTTCTGCATATTTAACTGAATAGAATTAAATCAATATAAGTAAAGATCCAGTAAAAGTACATGAGCCATATGAAACTTCATCATAGGCAACTTGGCAAATGGACTGCCAGTTTGACAAGGTATCTAAGCCTCCCAAGTCATTATGACATATTGAATAGGAAGAAATCCCAATCAAGAAGGGTTTACCGTAATTAATTATAATAATACATGAGTATTATTATTATAATATATACTGACCATCCCTTCCAGAAGAGCAAGCATGGCATAAACTACATCAGCAGCACAAAATCTTGAGCGGAAGCCGTACTGAAGGACGAAAGATGCATACACAATATTAGTCAGGCCATACTTTTCAGAGACCTTTTCCAAAGATGTCTGAAACTCCTTCCTTAACACTAAATCCATTGCAGAGAATTTCTGCCTGCTTTGTGCAAGGGGTAATCTGAAAGAAAACAACAGTGTTTTTACTATGCACTTTCAATTTATCATGATATTATCTAAAAACTAAAATTCATAGAATATACTGGATCAAACATCAATAGATTTAGCCAATTTATAAATAGAAGAAGTTATTTCTTCAACTCCAACAAGTATTAGTTGAGACTAACTGCTTAGGATTCTACCAAAGATTTGGACCTCATGACAACACAGCAACAAGCAAACCGAAAACATAAGAATAGCAAAGGGGAGGAAGATGGAAAATAATAGAATGAAGAGAAAGTAAACCACCAAAAGCCACATTCCCTGTGGTAATTTAATCATCTGATAACTCTACAAATGAGAGTTTGTAGAGTAAACACAAAGAATTATAAATTTAGCACTCACCCCATTTCAGCCATGAGTTCATTCATTTTCTTCTCTCCCCTAAGAGTCCACAGTTTCAATTTACAAGCAGTGTACATGGTGTTCCTTATGCTAGATTCAACTGTCCAATGCCTATAAAGAGCCAGTCGTAAACTAAGTGGAAAGTTAAGGATTCAAATCTAGTTGATGGGATTCAAATAATGAAGAAATTCAGCAAAAGATACTTTAAACTCTTTCAGTAAAACGTATTTTGAGGTGACTTCTTCGAATTACACATACTTATCAACTAGTAAAGCCCTGTCAAACATGTCTGGGTACAGTAGAATTCTGGTGGGATCTATTTAAGATGAAGTGCAAATGATGAGAAAATATCTTAAATTATTTTTTCTAAAGTGTTTTCATGTCTAACAGTACATCAAGTAATCTACCAGAAGTTGTAAGGCCAGAACTTTGTCAAAAATTACTTTCAGGAAAGATGGCACCATTAAACTATTACGACAAATTAAACCAAATAAAGCTCCTGGTTCTGAAGGCATACCAGCTGAGTTATTCATAAATGTAGCACCTTTTCTTAAAGTAATATTTGATAAGTCAATGATATTTGATAATTCCTATAGGGATGAAACATTGTATAAGTCACTCCAATATTTAAAAGCAGCATAAAAGAGGACCTAGCAAATTACAGGTCTATCTCTTTAAGATCATTGAGCTGTAAGATAATGGAACATATAATTGCGTTCTTCAATGGGTTTTCTTGAGATGTCCAACTTCATAGTTAGGTATCAACATGGTTTTCATAAGACTCGATCTTGTGAGTATCAGCTGGCATTATTAGTTCATGATGTCCTATTATCTGCTGAAAATGATAGGCTAGTTGACACATTTTATGATTTTTGGAAAGCATTTGATAAAGTACCTCATCATAAATTATTGTACAAATTAAAAGTAGCAGGAGCTGGTATCAATGCAGAAGTAATAACCTAGATTAAGGACTTTCTCTGCAATGGAGAGATACTGGAAGGAATTAGTTCTAACCTGGTTAAGGTAAACTACGTCCTCCAGCAGGATAGCGTAATCAGATTAATACTATTTTTAGTATACATCAATGACCTTAGCAATTTCATTGACAGCTAAGTTAGGATATTTGCGCACAAAACATTAATTTACAGGGAAATAGATAGTAGAGTGGATAGATTAACCCTGCCAAATGACTTAGATAAACTTATGATATAATGCAATGATTTGCAATTAGAGCTGAATGTAGACAAATATTCAGCAGTTAACTTCTTCAAAAGAAAATCTAAGGATTAAAGGAAAGGAAGGTGTCATAGTAGATTGAAAACCTACGGAAAATCCCAAAGGAATAACAAGTGTGAAAAATAGCGACACGACTGGGACTCGAACCCAGGTCTCCCACTTTCCGAAGTCCGAGAAGACTTCATCTGCAGCATATGCCAGGAAAGCCTGAAATCCTTTACCCTCTTATATGGTTAGGCTTTTGGCACACACCCAGTTTAGCTTAGGCACAAGTGGGAGACCTGGGTTCGAGTCCCAGTCGTGTCGCTATTTTTCACACTTGTTATTCCTTAGAAAATCTAAGATTAAAGATTGCTCATATAGTCTCCACTGGATCAACTTATTAACAGTAGAATTGGTGAAATGTCTTGGAGTAACCCTCACGAATAACTTAACATGGAGTACCCACATCCATAATATAAGTGGAAGAGCACTTAGAAAAACTCAGCTTTGTTAAAAGAATAGTTGGTTGGAGCAAAGAAAATGTTCACGAGCAATGTTGTTTTGCATTAATTAGGCCTCATCTTGAGTATGTAAGTAATGTATGGGACCCTGCCAATAAGTGCTTTACTCTGGAATTAGAAAAGATGCAGTAAAAGGCATCATCTTTTAAAAGATGCAGTAAAAGGCATCATCTTTTGTGAAGAACTGCTATGATATACCAGTGAGAGTTACACAAATGCCTCTGGACACTGGATGGGAATTTTTAAAAGTAAGAAGATCTAAACGTCAGCCACAAATTATCTAACCTGGTGGAGAACCCGAGAAGACTTCATCTGCAGCATATGCCAGGAAAGCCTGAAATCCTTTACCCTCTTATATGGTTAGGCTTTTGGCACACACCCAGTTTAGCTTAGGCACAATAAGACTAATATATTCAGTCTCCAGCTGCCGAGGTGAAAGGACCTATCCTCAAGGAGCTCCGTGGAAGAGAAGAAAAGGTGGTGAAAGGGATAATGGCAGGAACGTCAGGTCTAGTCTTACCGAAATGCATAACAAGAGTGTTAAGAATGGTGTACGTTGCAGTGACTGCAAGAATTCTTTCCATTTCAGCTGCAGTTTGCTTAAAGTCGAAAATTGTGTGGAGGACAACTGGCGCTGCAGTAGTTGCTCTAAGAAGAGGGAGAAGAGCCGCTGCAAAGAAAAGGACTTGGAAATACTCAGGAAGGAGTTGGAAAAGGAGAAAGAAAATGTAAGAAGGCTATTAGCAGAAAATGAAGAGCTAAAAGCGAAGACAAACTCCAGCAACTCCATCGAGGATCGCTCAAAGGTGATACCGAATCCTAAAACTTTTAATGATGTGATAGTGATGGGTGACTCTATCTTAAGATTCAGTGGGGAGGGGTGTAAAAGTAAGGGTGCTACTGTTGAATGTTTGCTGGAGATAAGGGCAGAACAATTAAGCAATAAAATTGAGAGTATGGGAAATGATAGGAAGGAAAAATTAGTTGTCATTCATGTGGGGACAAACAATGTTAAAAGGGCAAAAAGTAGTGATCATGTGGTGAGAGAAATTTATGACTTATGCAATGTTGCCAGAAAAAAATTTAGTGGGGTTAAAATTATTGTAAGTGGGACAATTAAAAGAAAGGATTTTTCTCCGGGTAAAATTGAATGTATAAATAGGGGCAATAGCTGGGTGTGCAAAAGTCAGGGGTTAAATTTTGTGAATACTAATTCATGGGTTAGTGAGTGGGGCTTGGGAAGGGATGGGTTGCATTTAAATAGGAGGGGATCTTTTAAGTTCGGTAACTGCCTTTCCAATTCTATTTACAAGTGTTTACAACAGGGAAACTAAGTCGATGCACCGGAGGTGAAAAGAAGAGAGCAAGTGGTGAATATGGGGACAGCGAGATTGACGGAGAGTATGAGAGCATCACTCAGGACATGACGAAAAGGATAGCAAGTGAGGATCCCGATAAGGAGGATGGCGCATATTTATGTGCAGGAGCTTTTGACGAAGGTAGCGGTTTGAGAATTCTCCAGGTAAACTGTAGTAGTATTTATAATAAGAAGGAAGGATATTTATTCTAGCAAAATTTTTCCTTTGGGTTTTGTCGTTTATAGAAGAGATCGTGAATCGCGTGGTGGAGGGGTGTTTGTGTGCGTTTCCGACAAACTGCATAGTAACCTCGAATGGGTGCGCAATTACTACAAAATGCTATGGGGTTCAAATAACAAATCCATTCAACAAAAGGGTTCTCACAGTAGTAATTGCATATAGGAAACCAAGTGACGAT
Source organism: Ladona fulva (assembly GCA_000376725.2). Lineage (NCBI taxonomy): Eukaryota > Metazoa > Arthropoda > Insecta > Odonata > Libellulidae > Ladona > Ladona fulva. The sequence goes on along the minus strand of KZ309259.1, from coordinate 97,769 downwards.
TTCCAGGTTTAAACATTCTTAACGACCTTTGCGCTGGAAGTATGAGTGATAACTTCACCGTCATAGCAGGAGACCCCAATGGGGTAAACCCCAAGAACTCGTGAATAGCATTATTCGAGAGGGGGGACTTACTCAGGTAGTCGAGGAGCCCACCAGGGAGTCGAACACCCTAGATATTTTTTCTTCTAAAGCCTTTAGAATCACTGATTAAAGCCAGCAATATTCCGGGTATAAGCGATCACAGTGCAGTGGAGCTCGTGCTTAAGTGGAATATTCCTAAACGATCATCAGTCTCAAAAAACACACAACACTTTCAGTACAGAAAGGCAGATAATATTGGATTCCAAGAATACCTACGTGAAAAATATTCTGAATGGGCAGGTTTTGGGAGTTCAGTGGAAGAGATGTGACAGGGATTTAAGAATATAGTTTTCGATGGTATCAATAAGTACATACCAAAAAAGCGACTAAAGAATAATCCAGATCCCGAGTATTACAATAAAAAAGTTAGGTCGCTGAAAAGGAAAGTCAGAATTGCATATAAAAGGAAAGACCGCGATTTAGATTCGTTGAAAAAGTATAAGCAATTAACTAGGAAATTAACAGCAGAAAAAATATGAGCAGAAGAGATATATATTAGAAACACTCTTGACTCGGGAAATTCCAATGAGTTTTACAAATATCTACACCGTAGGAAAGGAGATGGAACAATTCCTTACCAATAAATTGTGCTGGTAATAAACTAAACGGAGCATTTACCTCAAGGAGTTGAGATCGGCCCAAAGTACCTCCAAATTATAGATTCAGTTATTTTTAGGCATATTATTAAACTAAAAATTGAAAATCTAAAGGACCTGATGATATCTCCAGTGACGTCATCAAACTTGGAGGTAATGCAATAGTACCATACCTTCGAGTATTGTTTACAGCCACCTTAAATAATAATCAAATCCCTAGCGACTGGACAAAGGCAATTGTGATTCCGATTCACATGGGTGGATCTAAAACATCAGTAGATAACTATAGGCCCATTATTTTGACTTCTCAAGTATGTAAAATATTGGAAAAATTATAGCAGATTACCTTTGTGTATACTGGAAGGAAAACGATTGGTTGTGTGAGAGACTGCACAGTGTCAGGCAGGGTTACTCATGCAAAACGCAGCTACTCGGACTGGTGCAAGATATAGCCGAAACTATGGATAAACGGGATGAAATTGACGCGGTTGTCATTGACTTTGCAAAAGCCTTCGATAAAGTATCGCACGATCTTCTCATAGCGAAAGTACGTGAGTTAAACATTGACCGTCGGGTAGTAGGATGGATCGAAAACTTCTTGTATAAGAG
>KZ309259.1:70068-83293 GCA_000376725.2 Ladona fulva | reverse complement strand
AAAAGACGCACGTGGATCTCTCTGAACGAGTGATACGACGGAGATAACAATTATTTGCCGATTTAAATTGTTTATAACTTTTCAAATCGTATTACACGCGGTCAGTCTTCACCCGGGCACTTCCTGCTGAGAGGGTATGGTCACTAATGATCTCCGAGGTCGAGCAAAGGGTCCGAATTTCGAGACGAACCCTTCCAAAATCTACCTGATACTTCATAACGGTAAAAACCCCGCCTGGCTACCATGAACCGATAAGCCTTCACAGGCTCAGGAAGACATTACTGCTAAACTACAATAATTTATAAGATAAGCTTATTTTAAATAATATAGATCATGCAAGTTTCTTAGAAGATGCAATTCTTCTACCATGGCATGACATCGAATTCACTTAAAACGTTGATGATATGGTTATGATTTTAAATACTTTACTATTAAGTTTATTAGATAAGCATGCACCCATGAAAACAATTAGGGTTTCAAAACCCTTTGCTCCTTGGATGACAGCCAAGATCAAGCAATTTATGGCAAAATGTGACTCAACTTTCATTGTTTTAAACGTAATAAAAATCCGATAGTTTTTACAGACTTCAAAAGACTAAGAAATAGAACTAAACAACTTCTCAAGAATGCGAGATTGAAGTTTGCCAACTCTATTTCTAAAGTTGAATCTGCCGGTGCCTTAAGGAAGCTTCATCATCTTGATATAGGAAAATGTAAAAATCCTCTGGTACTTAGCAAAAATTAGTTAAATACTCTAAATGAAATTTTTTTCCCCACCACTGATGCAAATTGATCCTAACTTAAACAAAAGGTCTCGAAGAGTCTCATGACAAAAGCAAACAAGTCGCCTAGCCAAGTGCATTTCACATTTAAACGGATATCTCAACTGGATGTCCTAAAAGCACTTAAAAGCATCAAATCCAAAGCACAAGGGGCAGATGTGATCCCTATCTTTATTTTAACACGTTCATGATGGCGTGGCCACCGGTGGCCACGTGGAAGTACCTCCCGTAGGCGGAGTGTACCACCAGTGGTCACCCGGCGATCGCAGCGTCAGCTGCCGTGCACCACCCGCGGCCACTTCCCCTGCTTTTCAAAGGCACTTATTTTTGCTCCACTTCACTGAATTTATTCTAATTTTTGCTGACGCCTACAAGGGGTGGTAGACATTTATTTTATTTAATAAAATTATTTCATAAATGATAATTACACAAAAAATTAGAAATAATGGTAGAATGCATTACTCAGTTACTCCATGTTACTTCTTCGATATATCTGCTAGAGTAGGAAACTGCTGGTGGTGATGTTTCCACCATGTTATAGGGCAGTCTTTCCTCTCTAACAGTGTTTGATTTACATAAACAGTTATTTCCTATTCAACTTTTGAAGGTTGGGATTCGGTAAGTAGTGAAGAGGATGACATTTCATTGAAGCAGTCCCATATATTGAAGCCTTGTGTATTGCTTGGAGTTATCTGCTTATTTCCAGAAAAAGATTTAACTGTGAAGTCCTCATTCATAACTGTGCTCTCCTCATTTAGCTCTATGATCTTGGCGTGTGCTTGAAGCATAGTATCACCATTCATAAAAAATGTATCTTTAAACCTCTGATCTAGAAATGTAGCAATAAAACTGGCTTTCAATATCAGAAAATCGTTTCTGAATCTCCATTTGCATGACAGCTTTCATTGCATGCAGACCAACTTCAGAACCTTCTCTGGAATAGAATGACTGTAGGATCTTAATTGCTGGTATCATTAACCCATTGGCTTAAAGAGCCGGCGATTTGCCGGTTTTATGCACCTCTCTATTCCTTCTCCTCTCCTTGTTTTATAAATTGAATAGTTGATAATTTTCTTTTTTCTAATGGTTGAAGAAGGTTAATACTCTATTATAGATATGGATATAATTTTTTTCCGCCCGAAGATACTAGTCTTTGCAATAACTAATTTTGCGTTATTTTCGATCGTCAGCAGTCTTAGGGTAAGCATTACGCTAATGGGAAACATCTGTTATTTCAGCTCTCTCTTCTCAATGCACTCCAATATAATTATCTAACTCTGACTAAGCTAATTCAGAAGCTGGCGTTATTAAAACCCAAGAGAATGAGTCTTATTGTTTTCAAGACTTTTGAGGGTGAGGTGTTTACGCGTCCTCAAGTGGATGGTGAGCCGTCGATTCGCCGTAGCACAGCAATCAGGTTTTAGAAACAACTACTCAGCTAAATCCTTCCTATTCAATACACATCATTTTTACAATACACTGCATTGTGTAAAGGATTCCTCTTAGACGCTCTGATAAAGTTCAGTTGCTCATCTTCCAAGGTACGCATCACATCTCAAAAAATTCGCCTTCATTTTCACTGAAGAATATGGAAAAGGATTTTAGTGAAAATTCCGTTCTTTATGAGAGTGAAAGTGTTAGTGATAGCAGTGAAGACGATGATTATGATTCAGACATGTATAGTGTTTCAAGTGGGGAGAGGTACAGCGATAGTTCGAGCGAAGACGAATTGGAATTACAGGAGCCTGTTTCAAAGAAGTCGAGGAGGAATGAGTGGAACTGGACACGTAATTCTAACACCGTAAAAGAATTCAACTTTACTGCTGCGCCAGGTATGAATTCTCGAGTTTTGAGACAATTGGAGAAGAGTTGTACCGAAAGAGAAGTATTTCTGCGGTTTCTAGAAGATGATTTTTGGAATCTTCTTAGTGAGGAAACCAATAAATTTGCAGACGCGTATCTAAAATCTCCCACGACATCTAAATCAAATTATGCTAATGAGTGGTTTGATACAACAGCTGACGAAATGAGGGCATATTTTTCGTTGTGTGTGTTGATGGCTCAAGTAAAAAAGAACAAAATCCAAATATATTGGAGCCCGCGGAAAGTGACTGAAACACCATTTTTCGGGAAAGTAATGCCTCACCGACGTTTTTTACTGCTTTCGAAATTTTTGCATTTTGTTGGCAACTCAAAATTAGATAATAATGACAAATTGAGGAATGTTTCACCAGTAATCAATTATGTCAACAAAAAAAATCAGATTATGTACAGCCCACAAAGAAACCTTGCTGTTGATGAGAGCCTAATGAAATTTCGTGGTAGGTTGTGTTACATACAGTACAATCCAAGTAAACGAGCACGTTTCGGGATAAAATTTTATAAAATTTGTGAAAGCTCCTCAGGGTACTGCATGCAGTTTTCTATTTATACTGGTAAAAAACTGGATATGCCGAAAGACGTTCCTTCCAGTGAAGCAGTTGTACTAGAGCTTTTCAATTTAATTCCATCAACAATTGAGTATTCAGTCTTCATTTTGGTTGTAGCATAGTAAATTGTCATCTATTGTAGAAAATTCTTTGTTATTTACTATATGAACTGTTGTTAATATGTCCTCATTTTCCAGGATGCTCAAATTTTCTGGAATCTCCAAAGGGTTTAACCCACAAACAGCAAAGCTGTTTTATATGGTGATGATTTTTATAGCTCTCCAGCTGTCAGCGACAAACTCTATTCCTTGCAAAAGCAAAATTTTTCCACTTATCTCTGTAGCGGTTGAGGTACTTGTGAACAGGTTTTCACCGGAAAATTCTAGAATAAGATTAACCAATTTTCCTCGATACAATGTTTTTAAACTTTTTATTACTCCCATATCCAACGGTTGTAGTGACGATGTGTTATTAGGAGGAAGAAATTCCAGCTCAATATTTTGTAGATTATCTAAATGCACCGCACAATTGTCTAAAAGCAACAAAATATTTCTTTTTTAAGTTTTAATTCCATGTCCTAACTCATCAGTCAATTCCAAAATATTTCCAAAGTCATCATTGCACTTTAATTTGTATGGTACTCTGGTAAACCATCCACTCTTAACCCCTTAAAGTATCGAGGCTTAGCACTTTTCCCTACAATTAGTAGTTTTCGTTTGTCAAATCCAGACATATTTGCAGAGTATAACACAGTAATGCGGTCCATTACCCTTTTTATATCCAAACAATTCAATGTGCTTACAGCAAAAGAAACCATCTGGCGTAGCACGATAATAGAGGCCAGTTTCATCAGCATTGTAAATGTTATCTTAACAGAATTTTTTTTTAAGTAGGAATTTTAGTATTTTACCATAGTTAGCTGATCCTATCTGCACTTCCCTTTTCACCATGCACTTTTTTAAATGTAATATTATATCTTGATTTTCATTGTGACAACTAACCACCAGTTGCTTTAAAATCGAAATGTCACAGTTTTTTAGCAATCTTCTCCGACTTCTCCTCCTACACTTGGCCACTGATATTGACGCCTTGCATATGGAAAACCATTGATTTAGTTCTTCTTCAATTTCTGGGTATCATTTCCGTCACGTTTTCTTTTAGATTTTCCTGTTTGTCCCTCCTGTAATGTCCATTCCTCACGCAGTTGCTTCTCCAGTTGCGAGAGACGCACTATGGTAGATTTTGGTACATTGATGTTGATGGTTTTCTCAGCTAGTGTACGATATCTTGAATACAATGGCTAGCTTTTAATTTTATCCAGCAAAGTTATTTTACTTGCCAGTGTAAAATAATTTCTCAGCATCTTGGCAGTGGTTTAATTTTCAAATAAGATTGAAAAAACAGAGGTAACGGTAGGTTATAAAGCAGAAGCGTGTTACAGCTCTCAAAGGTTAAAAATACAAAGGAAACAGGTTGCTAAATGGTAGTTGCCATACGCCACTGGAGGCTCAAAGGAAATCAATCTAAATCTAGTTGGCACCTATGCCTATGTTCATATCTCATCTACATTACATGAGCTTACTTAATCGCGGTTCTTCTAGAGCTACGATAGATAACAGACTGGAAGCTATCGTCCATTACTGTCCCGATTAAGCAGAATACTGTCCCAATTAAGCGGTTAAATTATGTATTACCGGAATAGTTTGGTTTTCGTTCCTTGAGATTTGGCCCAAATAAGCGGCTGCCCGAATAAAACGGTGGCCCAATTAAGCGGAATTGACTGTATTTGAAAAAGCTGTTCTTTAAAAAATGTGAGGAGAGAATCAAAGATAGCAAATAAATGTATTGAGTATATGATTATACCGCGAGAAATATAGTTATTGTATAAACTTACTACATAGAAATGCTTATATATTGCTCTAAATACATTTCATTATCAGACAATAACCTAAAATTCTGATATACAAAATTTTGAAATCAGATAACAGAATTTACGAAATTAAAATATGTTGAGCGGGACAGCATAAACTGCAGAGGCAGATAGAAAATTGTTATTTCCGTACACTTTCCACTACTGCAAATTAAAAACACTTCAGTTTAAGCATTCTAAGACGTTTTCAAGCTATTTTAAGAAAAAAACTCACAAAATTCATAACTATCAAAATTTACGCTTCAGGGGTAAAACCAAAAATGGCCTCCGTCGTGAATGTGTTAAATAAATTAATTCATATAAGTTTGCCCAGGATCACCAACATATTTATGCTCCCTTGGACTGAAAATTTTCTGCATTATGGAAGCTGGCTCTAATCAGACCTATTACTTAAAATAAAAAATTGAACAACAGCAATAATTATTGACCTATCAGATTTCTTCCTATTCTTTCGAAAGCCCTAGAGAAAATCATACATGGCCAAATCACCGAATTTCCATTCTCAATTCCTTCAATCAGGCTTTTGAAACCCCACAGCACCTCTACGGCCCTAATAAAAATCATGGATGATGTTCATAAGTAAATGGACTATAAAAAACTAACAACCATGGTGCTTCTTGATTTTAGCAAAGCTTTCAATTCCATTGATATGGATATATTGACTGTCAAATTTGCCATTATGGGTTTTTCTAAATTTTCGATTTACTGGTTCCTATCTTATCTACATGACTACCAGCAAAAAGTAATTTCAAACAATTCATCCTCTGAATGGCTTAAGATTGACAGCAGGGTTCCGCAGGGATCAATTCTGGGTCCCTTACTATTCTACCTCTATGTTAATGACTGCGTTCAAATAATCAAACACTGCAAATATCATCTCTATGCCGATGATCTACAAATCTACCTGGAATCAAGTCCATCTGACTTACCTGTATCCTACCATCATTTAAATCATGATTTAGCTGAAATAAGTAACTGGAGCAAAAACAATTTTATTGGCATCAATCCCTCCAAATCTCAAGAGATAGTTATATGTTATTCCAAATTATTAAATGTTGTAAAACAAACTCATATTCCTAACCTTTACCTAAATGGCTCTGTGATACCTTTCTTTAACCGCTTCCCTGACGCCGACGAGTATACTCGTCCTGACGGGTGGTTCCTTTTCTGACGCGGACGAGTTAACTCGTCCTACCCGAAACTTTCCGTTTCTTTCGTGTTCAGGCCGAGTATACTCGTCACCTCAAAGCAGTTATTTTTTCCAATACTAGATGACGCACATGTACGGGCTAGTCAATACATCTAGCGGATATTTCAGAGATTAACTTATTTTATCCGAAGGAGTTCGCTATAATTTTTCGTACCATTTCTTGCATGCTCAATTCATTATACTCTTATGAAGTGCTAATAATTTAGTTATTATCTCACTGGAAATGTTTTTATGAAATTTAGAGGTTTAGAAGTTCACTGCATATGCAATCCACTTCTATAATTTTAATTTCTATATGTCCCATCATGTTGATGTTCTACTCTTCGCGCGCATTTACTTCAATATTCAACCATGCATACTATGGTTTCAAACACGATTGGAGTCTATCATTATTTTATATTATTTTTATTTGAACTTCATTTGCGATGTGTGACGATGAAATTTGATTGATCGTAAATCCTATATTCTGCGACGAATTTATATGCTGAGATATATGTTTCTCACACTGACAGAGACTTAGGTCCTAAAATACTGCTTCGTATGTTTCATTGAAGTCAGAGAAACATGACCGAACAACATCAGAAATAAAAGAATTGGCACCCTTTTCCATTACTATCTCAGTATGTGGTCCCAGATCAATAAAACAAACTTCTTAGACCTCCCTTGTGGAATGTGGCCTCAGTTCTCTTTCCTTCTCTATCGGATGAATCTGCTTGTGTTTCGCGGCACATCACAGAGAAATTGACACGTGTTGGGTTTTCCCTTTCCAGGATTGAGGAAAGGAGTATATCCGTCTGTTTTCGGCGGTGCCCCTTCGCTAAATTTTCAGTGACCGTATGTATTTACCCCCCCTTCAATTGTCTTTGGAGTCGAGGCACCGTCACAGACCACACAAGGGTTCTTCACCCAAGCCCGTAAGGCCGTATTTACAACTCGTAAGAGAGATAATCCCTATGGAAAGGGATAGAAAGACACGTGGTATGAAGTACGGGTAAAGTATCCGTGACAAGGACAATGGAACGTTTTCATGAAGCCCCAACCCTTTGTTTTTATCTCTATCTCAGGTCAATACCCTAGGGTTTCTCCCCACCCACGAATTTCGGAAGGTTACCTTTACGAGTATTCCCACCATGTGGCAAGAAAATAGAATTTGCTCTCAAAACTTCAAAGCTTACTTAGTTATTCGTTGTCCTCTCGAGCGAACACGTCTAGCATTCTTACATCTGCACTCTGCTGATAGCGTTCTTGCACTCTTCATTAGCAAGATCATAGTTTGGGAGTCTTTGTCTTCTTTTCGTTATAACTTTTCATCAGGTGTAAATTATTTTACCCTATTTGAGATGGCAAGTGATAACGAAAGTGACGTTTCTGATGTGGAGTTTCAAGATGAAGACATCGAAGACTCCGGATCGGAATCGAGCTTCTCTGAGGATACCGACCACGATTCGGAAGATGAGGGAGAACCATTGCGAGAAGAAGCATGGCGGGAATTAGATACTTCTTGCCCTCCTGCACAGCCAAGATTCTACTTTCAAGGAGAGTCATCGGTGAATTTTGAAGTTGCTCCAGGTGGAAGTGTGTTGCAATATCTGGAACTCTTCTTGGATGATGAAGTGATTGGGCATATCACCAATGAAACGAACCGGTATGCGGCACAGTGTCTCAGTGAGAAACCATCCAGTTCGAGACCACAATGGCGTGACACCAGTGCTGCTGAAATTCGTGTGTTTTTCGCACTGATAATACTGCAAAGTATTATTCGAAAGCCAGATCAAGAGCAATATTGGTCCAGAAGGCGTATATTAGTTACGCCTTTTTTTGGAGATACAATGTCGTATCGGAGGTTTGCAAATATTAGGCAATATTTGCATTTCAGCAATAATGAGGAGTATGACCCTCTAAACCATCCCAACCCAAAACTAAACAAAATTTGGCCAATTTACCAGATGTTGGAGGATAAATTTAGCAAGCTATATACTCCGGAAAGGGATTTGACTGTAGACGAAAGTCTTCTTTTATATAAAGGACGACTAGGTTGGCGCCAATATATACCACAAAAAAGGGCAAGGTTTGGCATAAAAACATTTCTTTTGTGTGAATCAAATAGTGGTTATGTTTGGTCAACCATTGTTTACACGGGAAAAGGTACAATTTTAGATGACACTTTCAAGAATATGTCTATGTCTTCCCAAGTGGTGATGTCCCTCATGAAACCGCTTTTTGAGAAGGGATACTGCGTCACAACAGACAATTTTTATACCTCCCCCGAATTGGCAGAGGCTCTGATATCTCATTCATGCGACACATATGGCACTGTGCGCGTAACACGAAAAGGAATGCCAGAGCAGTTGAAGAGAAAGAAAATGAAGAAAGGTGAGGTTGCTGCTTTTCAGAAAGGGAAAATCATGGTGCTTCGATGGAAGGACAAGAAGGAGGTGACATTGTTATCAACCGTGCATAACAATGAGATGCAGGCGGTAGAAAAAAGGGGTGTGGTTGTTAGGAAACCAAGTGTTGTTTTAGATTATAATCAGACAATGGGGGGTGTTGACAGAGTGGACCAGCATTTAGCTGATTATCCTATTCCCAGGAAAAGGGGAAAAAAATATTACAAAAAATTGTTTTTTCATTTTATGGAACTATGCGTGTGGAATTCATTCGTACTATATAAAAAAACAGGAGGGAAAAGTGCTCATTTAGATTACAGGCTGGACGTAATAGAAAAGATGATAGAAGTGTACCACCCAAGTGTAACTTCCCCAAAGGTGGGAAGACCAGTGGCAGGACCACAACCCCGTCGCCTCACTGAAAGACACTTCCCAGACGTGATCCCAGCTACCGAGAAAAAGGTAAATCCGACGAGAAAGTGCACCGTCTGTTCTCGTAAAAGAGATGCGAAGGGAAAAATTATACGAAAAGAGACAAGATATATGTGTGTGGACTGTGACGTGGCTTTATGTGTAACACCATGTTTCAAAACGTATCACACTAAGCAAAATTTATAATATTTGAATCTTAGAATAAATTATTATATTTTAGAGTTGATTATAAAACTGTGTCTTACTGTTATTTCTCAAAGCGAAATATTTGATTCTGCCAGAAGAGGGATCTTTTATCTTTTTTGATATTAGTAGAATTTATTTTAGATTTCTGCAATGATAATACTTGTAATTTACTAAAATATTAGTAATTTCAAAGTGTGGTAAACAGCTGATTTTCTCCCCACATACTTCAATCTTTTTAGTGTAAAGGTGAATAACGAAATTAGAGCTTTCTTGTTTACGTAGAATAAATTAATGTACTTTTGAAACGTGTGATGAAATGACTTTCGAAAGGAAATATAGGCTACCCGCAATGCAAACTTTGCCTAGTTTTTACGAAAAAGCTATTGCAAATATATTTTGTATTGGTAAAAAACAGGAAATTAATCTTAAATTAATAATTTTATCTATCACATGGATAGTATATCTAAGAATTTCACATATATTTTATAAACTAATGAATGATATTGAGAAAATTAGGAAATTGTCTTAAAATTGTCAATAACAAAGATCTGGAGAAGCAACTAAAAATAAGATGAAGTAAAAATTGGACCGAATATTCCTTTTTAAATTTACTAAAGCAAAAAGAAAATCAAATAAAAAAATATGACATTTTTTGATCGGAATTCTCAAAATAATTCATCAGGGAAGCGGTTAAAGCAGTGAAAAACCTTGGTATTTACATGAATAAACTCTAACATGGTCTGATCATGTCTTACAAATATGTAAGAAAGTTAATTCATCTCTTTATTCCCTCAGAAACCTAGGAAACTTTCTTCCTACTTCTCTGAAAGCTCAGCTAGTAAATGCCTTCATCTTGCCACACTTTGATTATAGTGATACAGTTTACCAAGATTTAACAGAAGAATTATCAATTTAAGTACAGCGAGTCCAAAACGCTGCAGTGAGGTATATTTTTTAAATTAAAAAATTTGACCACGTTTCAGAATCATGCAATAAATTGTCTTGGTTAAGGTTAGAATCACAGAGAAAGTGGCTTACTCTCTCAACTACTTATAATATCTTAAACTCAAGGGCTCCACAATATATTTTCTCCCATTTTGTTTCTCTCAATAAAATACACAATCTTAACACTGAGGTGTTAAGAAACTGAGAGGCTGCAAGAAACTCTTTATTTCCTAACACAGAACACAAAATTTCTACAGGTCATTCATCATCACAGGCAGCAATCTTTGGAACCCACTTCCTCCAAAAGTTAAGCAACTCACTTCAGGTTTTCAATCCAATCTATTAAACCAGGAACATCCTACCTTCTGATAATATTCTTCTTACAATACTGCCATATTTTCTCTCTCTCTTACTGTGATTTTTATTTTTTAATATNGAAGTCATTCATTGTAATAAAATATGCTGCTAGGAGTAAACAGTGAAAGATCAGCATGTGTATGAAAAACTAGGGAATAGCAATAAAAATGCAGTTGCAAAGATTGGAGATCTTCAAATTAGGCTGGTTGACTAACCTAACAGTACAAGTACCCTCTTCTGGGGACCATATCCTAAAGCCTGTAAGGATGTTTTCCTTCCCACTCCACCGTCTGTTTCGAGGACCATAAAATCCCAGCATACCAAGTAAAGGAGACAAGATTTCACTGAGATTAGAGAAATAACTATTTGAAAAAGCGGTTCTTTCAAAAATGTGAGGAGAGAATCAAAGATAGCAAATAAATGTATTGAGTATATGATTATACCGCGAGAAATATAGTTATTGTATAAACTTACTACATAGAAATGCTTATATATTGCTCTAAATACATTTCATTATCAGACAATAACCTAAAATTCTGATATACAAAATTTTGAAATCAGATAACAGAATTTACGAAATTAAAATATGTTGAGCGGGACAGCATAAACTGCAGAGGCAGATAGAAAATTGTTATTTCCGTACACTTTCCACTACTGCAAATTAAAAACACTTCAGTTTAAGCATTCTAAGACGTTTTCAAGCTATTTTAAGAAAAAAACTCACAAAATTCATAACTATCAAAATTTACGCTTCAGGGGTAAAACCAAAAATGGCCTCCGTCGTGAATGTGTTAAATAAATTAATTCATATAAGTTTGCCCAGGATCACCAACATATTTATGCTCCCTTGGACTGAAAATTTTCTGCATTATGGAAGCTGGCTCTAATCAGACCTATTACTTAAAATAAAAAATTGAACAACAGCAATAATTATTGACCTATCAGATTTCTTCCTATTCTTTCGAAAGCCCTAGAGAAAATCATACATGGCCAAATCACCGAATTTCCATTCTCAATTCCTTCAATCAGGCTTTTGAAACCCCACAGCACCTCTACGGCCCTAATAAAAATCATGGATGATGTTCATAAGTAAATGGACTATAAAAAACTAACAACCATGGTGCTTCTTGATTTTAGCAAAGCTTTCAATTCCATTGATATGGATATATTGACTGTCAAATTTGCCATTATGGGTTTTTCTAAATTTTCGATTTACTGGTTCCTATCTTATCTACATGACTACCAGCAAAAAGTAATTTCAAACAATTCATCCTCTGAATGGCTTAAGATTGACAGCAGGGTTCCGCAGGGATCAATTCTGGGTCCCTTACTATTCTACCTCTATGTTAATGACTGCGTTCAAATAATCAAACACTGCAAATATCATCTCTATGCCGATGATCTACAAATCTACCTGGAATCAAGTCCATCTGACTTACCTGTATCCTACCATCATTTAAATCATGATTTAGCTGAAATAAGTAACTGGAGCAAAAACAATTTTATTGGCATCAATCCCTCCAAATCTCAAGAGATAGTTATATGTTATTCCAAATTATTAAATGTTGTAAAACAAACTCATATTCCTAACCTTTACCTAAATGGCTCTGTGATACCTTTCTTTAACCGCTTCCCTGACGCCGACGAGTATACTCGTCCTGACGGGTGGTTCCTTTTCTGACGCGGACGAGTTAACTCGTCCTACCCGAAACTTTCCGTTTCTTTCGTGTTCAGGCCGAGTATACTCGTCACCTCAAAGCAGTTATTTTTTCCAATACTAGATGACGCACATGTACGGGCTAGTCAATACATCTAGCGGATATTTCAGAGATTAACTTATTTTATCCGAAGGAGTTCGCTATAATTTTTCGTACCATTTCTTGCATGCTCAATTCATTATACTCTTATGAAGTGCTAATAATTTAGTTATTATCTCACTGGAAATGTTTTTATGAAATTTAGAGGTTTAGAAGTTCACTGCATATGCAATCCACTTCTATAATTTTAATTTCTATATGTCCCATCATGTTGATGTTCTACTCTTCGCGCGCATTTACTTCAATATTCAACCATGCATACTATGGTTTCAAACACGATTGGAGTCTATCATTATTTTATATTATTTTTATTTGAACTTCATTTGCGATGTGTGACGATGAAATTTGATTGATCGTAAATCCTATATTCTGCGACGAATTTATATGCTGAGATATATGTTTCTCACACTGACAGAGACTTAGGTCCTAAAATACTGCTTCGTATGTTTCATTGAAGTCAGAGAAACATGACCGAACAACATCAGAAATAAAAGAATTGGCACCCTTTTCCATTACTATCTCAGTATGTGGTCCCAGATCAATAAAACAAACTTCTTAGACCTCCCTTGTGGAATGTGGCCTCAGTTCTCTTTCCTTCTCTATCGGATGAATCTGCTTGTGTTTCGCGGCACATCACAGAGAAATTGACACGTGTTGGGTTTTCCCTTTCCAGGATTGAGGAAAGGAGTATATCCGTCTGTTTTCGGCGGTGCCCCTTCGCTAAATTTTCAGTGACCGTATGTATTTACC
>KZ309259.1:52531-66499 GCA_000376725.2 Ladona fulva | reverse complement strand
TAATGTATTCTAATTTTGAGTTATATATTTTTAATTTGTATATTTTCGTTGTTCCTATTTAATTATTCATTGCTCAATGTCTTCTGGTATGGACACTTTGTCATGTCATTGCACACTTTTTTTCCTTTTATTGTTAATGTTTTCTTTTCAGGTTACAGATATTTATTTTCTTTGAATTTTTAATTTAAAATTTAGCTATCACTATCTGTAGGTTTTGCAGGTTTTTCACACACCCCTTCTTGCGGGTGTTTTCCTGCAGTGGACATTTTTTCCTAAGCTTTGGTGTTTTTTAATCCACTCTGTAGTTTCTTCCTTTTCTATTTTTATTGCTATATTTTTCTGTCTTTATCCACTTTTAAAATGACATAGGGTTAGATGTAAGAGGAGACTTTCTTGTCTCAATCTCACCCTGAATAAAGACATTTCTATTCTATTCCTTATATTTTTAGTGGTGGAAGAAATTAACGCAATTTCTTTGGAGCACCAGAACGGGCATCCAAGGGAACTACTAGGAACAGCACTTAGTGTGAGGGACTGGCAAAGGAAAGAAACCATAGACCAGAAATATTCAAAATCCAATGTTACAGACAACATGCTGTGATTGAATTTCTTGGAGAAAGGAACAGTAAGGAATATTCACAAATGTTTGTGCCAAGTCTATGGAACATCTGCAGTTGATACGAGTACAGTTGGTTGCCTGGTATGGAGGGTGAGTGAATCAGAAGGCGGTTAAAAATGAAAACCTGGCTCCATAACCAGAGCGAAGACTGGTACCAACAGGGCATACATGCCCTAGTGAATCGCTGGAGGAAGGCAATAGAACTTGAAGGAGATTATGTTATGAAATAGATTGAGTAGATAAAACATCAATCTTTTATATGTATAAATTTTAGTTTTGTAGATTATACAGATTTTTGAGAAAAAAATGTCGGTCAATACTTTCTGATCTATTTCTATCTAGATCTATTTTTACTTTGCTTTCACCAATAAGTTGCATAAAAATTCTGATTTCCTGCCTGGCTTACTCTTCCCAAAAATTAATTATTGTTCCAAAACAAAAGGAATCAAATGGAACAAATTGAATACCTCGCAGTTTAGTTTTCAACCTCAAATCAAATCAAACCCTGCTGAGGGAATTAAATAAATGATGAGGTTTTCGAATTTGCGCAAAAAATGAAATTCCCCTTCCAGTAAATCTGCTATTACGTATCTGATCCAAAATTTTATTAAATTTTCAAGTTATCTTCATGCCGTAACCCAAATTTCACGAATGACTGGTGAAATTCTGACATTTGCAATGGAAAACAATGCACGAATGAGTGATTGAAAGTGACGATCGTATAATATTGGAACCGAATCAGATTTTATATTTCCAAAGACATGCTCTACTCTGACAAATATTGTTGATGGTGATTTTGGATTTTATATATTCGACCAATTTTTTTCAGGAGACCAATTATAACAAATTAGCTTTCATTCACACTTTGCATGATACATAGTAGCCTCTTTTCGGGCAATTCTTAAAGCATACATGCCCTAGTGAAACTCTGAAGGGAGGCAATAGAACTTGAAGGAGATTATGTGGTTTGAGTAGATAAAACAATATTCTTTCACATGTGTAAATTTAATTTTTGTAGAATAAATAGTTTTTGAGGAAAAAGATGTGGGACATTACTTTCTGACCAACCCTTGTATATATTTCCATTATCTGCAGGATTAAGAAGGGGGAAAATTATATTCTGTAGACTCGTTATATATATTTTTAATTGAGCATTTGTTAATATCTCAGTATTTGTTGTTGGGGCAACTTGATTATAATTCATTAGATGAAAAAGGCACAGGATGTGTAACATGAAATGGTCCTCAGAAAGTTAATCAACGCTAATTATAATCCTATATTTGAACTAGGCATATAAAGGTTTACATTTACATTTAAGCCCTGCAAACTGCCAATGGCGCGTGGCAGGGGGTGTAAAACACCTATATCACCTAACTACCCTGGATAGCTATTAGCTTCTCTGATACTTCGCGGGAAAAATGACCAAAAATATCTATCCGTCCTGGCGACTATTTCCCTGTATCGCTTTTTCGTTTTCTTTCAAAGATAACGTGCGTTACTAGCTGGGATGAGAAAATCAACTATCTCCTCCCCAAGATCCGTAGTGACAAACTTATCTAAAAGCTTCCTACGGTATTCAAGTCTTCTATCACTAAGCGAGTTCCATCCGAGGGATTTCAGCATGCATCAGAGTTAGATAAAAAATTATAATAAATTTAATCACTCATTATTTAAACATGAGACTGTGAAAGAGAATTGCCAAAATAAACACTCAAAACCCTGCAATAGATGTCACAAAAGATTCACTAAGAAGAGTTTAAGAGAGAGGAAGTTAGAGTAAAAAGGTTTCAAATGGACACTTATATTAACCCTCTTAGTGCCACGGAAATTTGGTGGTACTAGCGAAAAGTGCCAGCGTGAATTTGAGAGTTTTGTAACATCTTGTGAAAAAAACAATATGAAGTTACTATTTGAGATATGAATGTAATGTTTTTTTATTTTACTGAAAATGAATTAATTGTTGTTTATAATATTCTGATACATTGCATAAAGGATAAATGAAATTATTACAACAACATTAGTTTGAAAAGTTATTCGCTACAAAATAAATTATTGTTTGAGCCAACAAAGTAATACATTATTTGTCACATACACAAATAAAACTACAATTATGATTTGAAATAATTCACTTGGAAGCCCTGTAGAAAAAATCATAAGGACATAACCAAAATTTATGGAATTGCATAACTTTTAGTTGACCGCTGCACACTGTCATTTTCTAATTCCCCATTTTCTTTCAAACTCGTACCATTGGTCGGCTCATCTAACACCTATGTTGAACAAGGCAAATACCATGGACGCCTTTCTCGCATTTTCTGCACACAGTTCGGGACCTAGACTTCTTCTGACCACCTTTACCACTGCAAACAATGCAATTATTTCTCTCCTGCCTGGAAGTTTCCTTAGTCCAGCTTTTAACCCACAAATCGATTGATCCTGAGGTGTAGTTACTTCACTCTCTGTTTTCCCAAGCCATTCACACAAAAAACAACTTTTTTCCAAAATTTTATCGTATGCCTTTCATCTAAGTAAGAATAAACCATCATGTCAAGGTGTCAATGCCACCCATGTACTTACTGTACAGATCTATTATTTGAAGTCTCACTATTTCCTTACTTTTGCCATGTTTATTCTTGCTTAGTGATGTATTTCATTTACATGGATTAATTCTCATAGCATCATCAATATAGCCGACTTTCTATACGTATCATAAAATTCACGAGTGTTTGCTTCCTTTGTAGCAATTCATGCTAGTAAACACTCCAAAAAATAAAAGGAAACTATCTTGTTTCAAAAGTCTTATTTAATTAGGCTTAGCAATGTGTAAACACAGACGTGTCAATAATAGAGCAAGTTCCAAGACTTCTAAAATCATTCATAATACATACTAAAAATTAAAAAAAATACATTAACGATGAAGTACAGAATACACTCTTTCAAGTGATACCAAAACTATTTATCATCTATTGCAAATGTATTAAGTTATTATGATTTTAATTAAATTCTATGCTCGAGCCGATATATCGGCTCGTGGCATTAAGAGGATTAACTTAAGCAGTACAACTACTTTGATCAGAAAAACTTTATCACACACAGATAAAAATTTGAAAGAAAGCAACATGTTCTCTTGTGACACTCTTTAAGTTTTGGCCACCTTTTTTTTCTGAATTTGTTTGAAATTATGAAGGCGGCCGGTAGGGTAGGAAGGTTCCAGGAAGAGGGAGGTGGAGGGGAAGTCTGAGAGGAGGGAAGGACGAGAGCTTCGGGAGAGAAGGACAAACCGCGGGCAGGAGTGGTGTCTCTCGCCACAAACGCTTTTCTTTTTTGCATTACTTTCTTGTGGGCCAAATATAGAGTTTATCTCTTTAAAAACAGCATCGGTTTTCTTTTACATAGCTGGGGCACGTTACACTCTCAAGTAATATCTATTTATTGTGACAATTTTAAAGTTTCAATTGAGAAAGATAGTTGAATAATAAGGTAAATATCATTGCATAATTTACTGAGGCTTTAGAACTCTGACTGGCTGCGGGGTAAGAGAATTATGTTAACTTCAAGGAAATCCTGCAGATGTGGGCATTAAATGCATACCTGTTTTTGTAATGCCCAAAATCAATTGCCATTTTTATTAAGTTTGAATATTCTCAATTTGAACTGGCTTTTTCAATGTTGTCAAGTTGTTGGAGGAAGAGAGATTTCAGCTATTATAGGCATACACCACATTAAGACAACAAGTAGCTTTGTGTTAATTAGTTCTGCCACTGTACATTAATTTGGACTTTGAATAAAACAAAGTTTGCAACCATGAATGTATGAATAAATCAATACTACTATGATTCTAATTACAGTGGTGCCTTGAGATACAAGTTTAATTCATTCCACGACCAAACACGTCAGTCAAAATTCTCTTATCTCAAATCAATTTTAGCTAAATAACTGTATGTACCAAAAAACACAAGATTAAAACAACATGATAGAAATGTGGCAAAGTAATCACAAAAAAATCAATACACAACATGCAAGACTTGCAAATCTAAGCAGCAGCCAAAGCCAACTGGCTATGACATCACCAAAGCTGGCTCCTATCTCAAATTCTGATTTAGGTAAAAACTGGAGGTAGTGACACTTGTATTTCAAGGTACCATTGTACATTACTTAACTCAGTAAAACATTTCACTGCTGGAGCTTGCTTATGAAGACAAACATTAAACTCACCAAATAAGGTCATTGTTATCTTTCGATAACTTCCATGCCAGCTCAAACATTAAGACAGAACACTGAAAAATAAATAATAATTGGAAGATTCACAATATAATTTGAATATACAAGGGTTGCTTAATAAGTCCTTTGAAAAAGATAGAAAAACAAATAATTTTGTGTAGATTTTTAAATATTTTTTAACATAATCTCCTTTTAACTCTATACACCACACCATTGGATTTATTCTCCTCTGAGAGCAAATGCAGCACTCATCTTGTCGAGATTTTTTTTTACACTCAATTTTTTGTGAAAATTGAAAACACTGTACTTTGAGAAATGCCTGTGGCCTCAAATATTTCACACACTTTGATTCACCAATCTCTCAAAACTCTCACTCCACGATATACTTTTTAGTATATCGTGGATTTTGTCAATCATTTCAGGGGTAGTCACTTCCACTGGATGTCCCAAACAATGTTCATCTTTTGTGGATGAATGGCGACATTTCAACTCATTTAACCAATTGTAAACAGCTGCAAACACAGGATTAGATGTGCCATGAACCTCATTCAACACAGCTTTGATCTCTTTCGGTGTTTAGCCTTTTCAATGTGTGTTTAATCACCACTCAAGACTCATTTTTCTAAATTAACAAGTCTTTTGCTTCAGTTGACAATAAAAATGAAACCATGTGAAGTTATGATGCTTACTATAAACAAACCATTTATGATACTATGAGTGGATTTTCTAAGGGCTTATCGAACAACCCTCGTACAAATTCATGTTGATAAACTTAAAACCCGTTCATACTCCTTAAGAAATTCTAAATTATTATTGATTTGTTTCGAAAAATTGGAAGTATGTTTTGAGAACAACCTGCCAAATTTTCTGCTCAATATCCAAATATCCAGTAATATAATGTTTAATGTTAATTACAGGCATGTGTGCAGAGCCACGCTGTCCTATTGGTGCAATGGGCGCATCTCACCCTGGCGGTATTAACAGGATCATAGTCGACCTTTACTATTATTACAATAATGTTATTTGTTGTTTACTGTGTGATACACACCACTTACCTAGGAGAGATAATGATGTGAAATTAAAGATTGGCAATAGATAAAAGTAGTAGAGATAACCCAAGACAAGAAGGGAGTATTTTTTCAGTGGATTTAATCCAATTTGTTTATGTTACAATGCAATTTTTATTAGAAACTTTCATGTTTAGTCCCAAAAAATAGATTTCATACAAATCCTATAATGTTGTTACGCACATTGCGATGACAATATTACTGGAAAGTAATGTGAACTAACAATTTTCTATTTCGTATACTGACTGAGTATATAGTCAATGCATAGTTAATTGTTACAGATGTATTGTAACCAGTTTAAGCTGGGAAATGAAGTCATAAATCATTGGTTTTTCAAAGTATTTTGGATATAATCATAAATCACTGGTTTTTGAAATTATTTCAGCATGTTTTTACCTGTTAATCAGGAAATTTATGGTTTTGGTATTTAATTTTAAGGAGTGGCAAATTATACTTGCACCTGGGCAGCAGATAGGCACAGCTCTGCATTTATGCACCTTTTATGGATTGCAAGATTCTCAAATTCAAAGATCCTGTCCAATATGTCCCCACCAAAATCTTGGTATCAATCAGATACAAGGTCATTTCATGTCAATTCATCCAGAAAAATTAAGATTTGACACCACCATCTCAAAATGGATAATGAAAATTGGTATTTTTTCCTTTCATGTAGTTATGAAATCTTGCAAACCTTTTGTTCTCTATCTCAACTTGTTTTTAAAAGCCACTTAGTTTAGATGAAACTGCAGTTTTTCCATTCCTAAGGCCTCCAGAGGAAATAAATAAACATATCTGTCAAATTTAACACTCAATTCTTATAAAAATTTTAAGTTTTATCAAAGAAAACATGAAGATTTCAAAAAACAATTGAGTTATATTTCCAGAAGTATCATAAATTCTCAAAAAACTTGTCTCATAAGATTTAAGAAATTTTCTTATGCAAAACAAATTTGTATAAAAAAAATGTATTGCCTACCAAAGGTAGTGTGTTAATCAAACAAATTTTATTAATATAAACAGAAAGATATTTTCCACCAGCTCTGAAATTAAAATTCATGGCATTTGAATGCTTTCTGAGATAAAAAAATGTAATATATCCACATAGCTGTTGCACTTTTAAAATGACTTCTATTACTAAAGTGGAACTCATCTCTGATCAGAACTCATTCTGGTCAGCAATCTCTGTAGAGTTTAGCCTTAAAGGCAGTACTGCCTGGGAATCCTGTGGCTTTTAGACAAAGAACCAACAGGAAACTTTTGGCTAAGTTTCATGTAGGTTCTTTGAATATTTAGTTTAACTCAAAATCTCTCAAGCAAGGATTGACGGCTGAATTATGTGAATATCCGTGTGTTGACCTACAGTACTGCTGCCAGAACAGCAAAGAAGAAGGCCGCCTACATCTGGGTCCAACAGTAACTAAAAAAGTGGTACTTAGTTAGAGACAGTCTCTCTCATTACTTATGTCTCTTGCATATTTATTTATTTCACATACAGCAAAATTGCCAATTTATAGTGAAAGGAATAACAATGATAAAATTTTAATAAATCAGCTAATATAAACTAAGGTTATGATACAAAACAAGACAGAACAAATTAATTATAACAGTGAGGAAATGGGGGAAAAATACAGCTTTATCTTGTGCCCATTCGAATAAATGTCCCTTTGGGTAGAGAAAAAGGATCAACATAAGGTGGTAAGGAGTTAATTAGAGAAGGGAGCCGGAAAAAAGGGAACAGTCTAGGAGTAGAGTAGTGAAGCAAAGATGTCGAACGAGCAGATCTGTTAGGTACACGAATTTTAAAGAGGGAGGTTAGGATAGGAGTCAAAAAGGGAATTTAGAATAGAATATAAGAGTGATAAATCATACTCACAATGAACACATCAGGTTTGTTTAACGCGGATTTACACGAAAATTTCAGGATACGTTCCTTGCACAAAAGTAACAGACATGTGTCTGGCCGTTCAACTCAATGCGCCTTTGTTTAGGCAAAATTTAGAACTGAAAATCGAAGTTAGGCAACCATGCGACACACGTGCATTGTCATAGATATAGCAAAATTTTCTATCTAGAAAAAGGTTTATCCTTTTTTTTTCACAAACAATATAATTTTTCTGCTATTTAATTTCATCTTCTTACCTCCCAGACATTCTTTACCTTTCTTGTCAACATTTATTCAAATATACATTAGGTAGGTACTCCAGTATTTATTGTACTACTACACGTAGGTTATGGAGTCCCAGCCTTAACTACAAGTGTCTTTGACTTGGCCCTTTTATGTGGAATCAGTACCAATGGGAAACACTGAAGAAAAGTGAGACATCGATCATAGCTGTCATAGCTTTGATCCCAGAAAGCCCAAATACTCAATTTCTTCCGTAAAGTATGCTTTGTGCAGATTATAGAGAATTTATTTGATATGAATATTATAATTGATAATAGAGACATTGTCATTAGACATGTTTTCGTAACACAAACGGCAAATGGGCTCCCACATAGCCAAGTGGGCAACGCGTTCGACTTTAGTGAAAGCGGTCCCGGGTTCGATTCCCGGTGGGGGCCCTCGTGCGAAATGACCTAAGCTGTCGAAGCACTTTTAACAATACTACTGCTACTACTACAAACGGCAAATATTTATTCAATATGGTCTTGGGTTCGTTTCCAGACTAATATTAAAATCTCCTGTAAGAATCCACTGTTTATAAATTTATCGATTATCAATTAAAATATTTATATCAAATANCTTGTTCCACAAACCTGACGTATTCCTTGTGAGATGCAGCACACTGTACACCATACTGATCTCTGAAATTCGTGTTGAAAATTGATGAGGACTCTCTTATTTGGTCATATGAATCACAAATGGACCCTTTGTCTATCTAAAGATTTTGTTCCTGTAAACAATTGCTTTGACTACATGGTTTTGCTGTTTGGGCAGTTAGGAGAATGAAAAGAAAATCTCGCCTCAACTCAGAGTTTTCGCAGATTATATGATTGTTGGGTATTCTTTTCTACACTATTTATGTTTTGAGGGCATCCGTTTTTTCTCTTTCTCATAATAAGAATGGTCCAGAGATACCTTGATGTAATAAAAGTTAGGCGCTCTATGAGTCGTTGCAAGGGTTCTTCCGATTCTTCTCTCTAAGTGAAACAAGTCTTAGAGAAAATCTTGGATGTTTCAGTCATAGTTTCTCGTGTTTTTAGTTAAGCCGTACAATTCCTTATCCTAATCGCCGCCTACGTAACTGCAGATGTTTTATATGAAGGTCACTCTGCTGTAACTAACATAGTGGAAGAGACATAGAAATGGGGCTGCAATTCAAGATGAATGCCGACATCTATGACTGCGAGAGGTTGGCGAGGCAGAAGCACCGAAGCTTGAGCGGTGCTATGGAGGCTCAAATAATTCGTAGAGAGAAAACATGGAGCTAAACGACTGTTATAAAGATGCAAAAAGTTTGCTATATGCACTAGCTATAATAAGAAGTTAACAATCGTAAGTTTTTTTATGGTAGATATTCATAACAAAATCTTTAAACTCATTTTTCTCGAAACAAGTGTTTTTGAAATTGGTGTGCACAATAACTCTAAAACTATTTCTACTATCAAGATTTCCTTTTGCATGCCTTTTCAGCATTACATTATCTATTAGGTGAATTTCAGATATTGATGAAATTATTAATTTAAACAATTATTATTGTTAAAAGTGAAGGAATTTTTTTCATCAAAATCAAAATTTTCAATTTAAAAAGCTGGCGTTTTCATAATTTTAAAAAATTATTTAATTTTAGAGGTTTATTGAATAGATAATTTTATATTAAGAAAAGAAGAAAATTTGTTTTCAAAATTTGAGCAGATACTGTAGACGATAGAATGCACACCATTTGGCAACAACTGCACGAACACCCTGTAGATATCCTATGATATGTACGATAAATTTTATTAATCTTTGATGAAAAAATGTTTCGTGTACTCTCAAAGGTACACCTAGCTCCACATAAATCTTACCACCTTTGATGCAACCCGCATAACTAGTGTAAAGCACGAAGAGAGCGAGTCTAAAGTATTCTCTGCATTCTATTGGCTTTTGGAAGGGGGGAGCTGAGTAAAACACTTTGTCGGCGCCTTTTTAAATCGTTGTGAAACGCATTGAAGTCTATTATATCATTATTATTAACATAAAATCTTTCTAAAATTTAGTGTTGCATTTTCCTGTTAGCAGTATAGTACTAAAAAAGAAGAATGGTCGGATTTCCTCAATTAGGCCTGAATCTGACGATTAATTTACTCTTCCCCGGACGTATCGGGTAACATTGTTTTTGCTGTCTCAATTATCCTCTAATAAAAATATGATATCATTGTTTAATTGAAAATAACGATTTAATTACGTTTTATGTTCTTCCTATCCATAGGACTAACTTTTCTGTTAGAAATAATCTAAGGTAACTTTTAAAATGTAAGATTATCAGTACCATGAATTAAGTTAAAAGATGAACAAAAACTCACCGACAGATGAAGAAGATAAATAATAATATGGAATAAGAAGGCAATCAACTGTATTTCAACTCATTAATTTTGCAGAAAAATGCTCTCGAGAAGGGGAATTAAAATGACATTAAAAACTGCAAAACTTACAAAGGAAAGCTAAGATGAAAGACATTATATGGACAAATACACTGAAAAAGAATTGTTCAAGCTTAAACTGTAGAAGAAGTATCAAAATTAGAAACACAACAACTATAACTACCTAGTAAAACAAGTAAATAACAATGAAATGCATCAAATAATTATAGTAAATATTATAAAAATTTTAAATACCAACACAGTGTTAGAAACAACGTAAAATATTAATTGTAATGCTATCATGCTGATATNAATTTTAAAGAAAGTAACATAGATATTAGAATAATAGCACCCTTTATTTTATTATTTATTCATCTAATGAACTGATGAGAATTAATTTAATCTAATAATCACTACTTATTATTTTAATATTCTGCAGGCTACAGAATCCTTTTCATAAATCAAATTATTAATTAATTTACGATGAAATAACAGCAACACTCTAGTAGTAATTTTCTGAAAATAGTAAACCAGTTCCATAACAAATTACCGTGTAATTAAATCAAGTTTATTTTTATTGCAAAATGATGCTATCCAAATCATTATCTGTTGCTAAATCTCTCTTTTGCTTTAACTTATTTAACTCCCACAAGACAACTCCCGTGCAATCTTTCTCGCTATAACCTATGCCATAAGCAATCCCACTGCTCGGTATCTTTTTCTGTATGTTAATTGCGACATGTCAGTTCTTTAATAGGTCACACAATTACTATGTCAGCAACTGACTTGCAATGATAGTGAGATTTATCACTGGTTGTGACAAATTCTCATCTGGGTTTTTCCCGTTTCATCCAGAAGGAAGGGAAGACGTTCCCTGTTACCCCAGCCCTTGGAGTATCCCATTCTCATTCCTCTCATTATTTCCATTTTCTTTTGTTTCGCCCATCGAAAGGTGTTGTCTGTTTTCCAAAAGGAACCATAGAATTGACGATGGATGAAGCTGAACTCTGACAAGAAAAACCCCCTTTTTGGCATGTTGCGGATTGTTTACAGGGTTAGCTAAAGTTTGAAAGGGCTAATAGGGATTCCCGACCGCACCTCTGCTTAGTAGGGGTGAGGTGGGACCGCGATTTCTAATCTACGCCGTGGGTATTTCCTAACAGAATGAAGATATCCATCTCTTATTTTTGAGGTAAATGTCCATTCAGGACTTTTCCAAGGAGTCCAATTTAGGATGGTTGAGAAACCCACTGTTTTGTATGGCAAAACTGAAAGTGACTAATATTTAAGTTGTTAATTGTTTAACGTTGACAAAGTAAGATAAATTGAGTTTTGAAGATGATATTGCCCGATCGACTAAAGTAACTATTGTAATGTCACTAAAATACGCATTTTAAATGCAATTACATAATTTTTAACACCCCAATCATTCCACTACCTCAGCAACTTGAAGATTCTACTTCGACTACAGATAACTTATACCCCTAAAGTTTGGTAAGATTTAGAATAATCCATAGGCTTCCATACAAAGTGATACTAAGGTTAGCAATTTCTATCAGTTTACAAACACCATCAAACCTATTTCTAAAATTAATTGTTGATAAGATGATGATTTAGGTACTGCCATAGTTAATCGTCGGAAACTGTTTGTGGAATTAAAAGAAGGTTGCTTTAAAATATTATCGCCAGTGTACACAAATTCAGAGATCCTAGGAATCAATTGATGCATCAGAAGAAAATTCTCAAAGTATAATCAAACCAAACCAAAACATTGTATCCTTTATTTTTGAGAATACGATGAATAATTAGAAAAATGTCAGAAGTTTGCAGAAAATATTAATTTTTTTGCGGATTCTAAACATCCATTGCTATTACCATCAATGAAAATTGTTCATCTGAATTTTAAGCATTTCTTGAGACATCACCTAAATTTGAAAAGTAAGTAGTTTCTCTGAAGGCAGTCATATGCAGGAAAAAATATATAGTGGATGAGAAAATAGAGAAGGAGAGTGAATGGATTGTGTTTTTAAGGGAGTGCATTGCTCCTGTTTAAAGTAACCAACAGGGCGACGAGGACTTGTCACTACCTCAGAGAAATTATTAATCTGGAATTAAAAAACCTCCTACACTTTCGGTTACTAAAATCATGTGTGTATGTATTTTAGTATTTTACAGCTGTTGCCGCTTCCCGATTCCTATCTCTCTCCTTCCAGCCAGTCCCCGACTTGAAGTCCTTGTTTCATTTACTCCTTCCAATCACTCTGTCTGTAACTAGCTTTTCAGATTTGTAAGTTGATGTAATTGAACTATTAGTGTATGATCCTACGGAATGTGGAGAGTTGAAGAGTCGCTCACAACCTATACATTTTAAATATGATTTTTTTTATATTGCCAAGGAAGTAATATACAGAGAGACTGTGTGTATCAAACCACTTCCTAATTTATCTCAACTGGTAAAATTCTATCTAAAAATGTGAATTGTTCACAGGGCCAGCCATCCACTGAGGGGGGAAAATTTCCACATGGGCCTCTTATCCCCATGTTATAAATGTAGGGCTGGCATTACATGTAAGTAGGCCCTAGGATAAAGGTATTTTAGTAGGACCCTATGAGTTCACATAATTTAATCAATTAAATAATGTAGGTAGAAAGTAAATCAATTAATATAGCTAGTTTTGTATGCATTTAAAATTAATTGAAAAATTCCTATTATAGCCACTGTCATCAGAATTCAATGAGCAATGTGACAATACCTCATTCGCTCTATTGTTTACTGTGAATTTCAGAACATTAAAATTTTTATTTCATTGACACCAAAGAGAGGGAAGTTAATTTTAAATTCAAAGTTAATGTGAAAGGTAACGATTCGTATTTGTCCTCCTAATGCATTCAGAAAAATTGATCCTACTTCATTTTTTCTAAATTATTTAGAACTGTGTGGATAGTAGAATTGTAAAGTGCAATTGATTTTTAATTCTGATGCTTATCAAATGATTTAAAATCATTTCTCAAAAGCATAGAGCATGCTACAGGATTTCATACCACACATTTACTTAAAAGTTGTTATTCCTGTAATGCATGGCCATTCTTGTTCAATGGTATGGACGTGGCTGAGTCAAGAATTTATATTACTTTACCAAGTGTATCTATCCAACATTCATAGGTGGTGCGAAAAATGGCAATTAGAACTAAATGTTCCGTCGTAAATTTCTTCGAGCAAAAACAAACTAGTCCAAATCACCCGTACCAAATAATTGGAATAAATTTGAATATAGAAGAGTCAGTTGAATATCTCGGGATCACTCTTGCGAATAACTTAAACTGGAGCATTCATATCCGAAAAATCTGCGGTAAAGCAACCAAAAAGCTCGGTTTCATAAAGCGTATTGTAGGTAGATGCGATGAAAAGGTTAGAGAGCGATGCTATTTTACCCTGGTCAGGCCCCATCTTGAATACGCGGCAAGTATATGGGATCCAGCGGATGAAACGCACACCCG
>KZ309259.1:26293-42902 GCA_000376725.2 Ladona fulva | reverse complement strand
CAACGGAAAGCGATACGTTTTGTTAAGAAGTGCTACGATAAAAAAGCAAGCGTTACCAAAATGCTGTCAGATGCAGGTTGGGAATCCTTAAAAGATAGGAGACTAGAAGCTAGATTGCGATTGCTTGATAAATTTAGGGAAAGTACATTTGCGGAAGATATAGTAGATATGAGACCCCCCTGCTACCTTGGACGATCCGACAATGAGCGCTAAATAAGGGAAATAGATGCTAGGACGAGTCGTTTTAAGAATTCGTTCTTTCCGCGAACTATACATGATAATAATAGGCTAAAAAAATAGTCAGAACGCCCGGTGTTTTCACCCCCTGCCACATGCCGTAAGGCTGCTTGCAGGGTATTTACGCAGATGTAGATACCCCATTGCAAAGTTCCAAACAGATGTGGGAAAACACTAATTCTATTCCGTAATTCTGTTGTTTACTAATACTGAACTATACCACCTTCTTCAAATGAATCCCACTCCACCGAGATTATACAGATTGCTCAAATTACATAAGGACAATATTCTTATCAGACCTGTTGTCTCTGGGATCGGTGCTCCATACCATAAATTAGCTATGCATTTAAATTATCTAATCAAAGTAATTTCCAATTTCTCACCTAAATTCAGGATCATTAATTCTTTTAACTTGTGAACAAAATCTGCGACCTCAAGTTACCGTCCAATTGCAAATTATTATCTTTTGATAAAGTTGACCTTTTTCCAAGTATACCACCTAATGAAGCCCTTTCCTTATCAAACGATCTTCTTAAATTAAATTATTTTAAATTTAACGGTAATTTCAATAAACAAAATGAAGGGTTTGCGATGGGTTTGCCCCTTTCACCTCTGCTCGCTGAAATTTTTTTTGACAATTTAGAGAATAAACTATTTGCCTCAGGCAATTCCTTAGTAAACTCAATTGCTTACTGGTATCATTATGTCGATGATGTCATCTGCTGTTGGAACAGCTTTGATCAACAGATTAATAATTTCCTGAAGTTTCTCAATAGTCTTCATCAGAGAATCTCCTTTACGTGTGAAAAACTGTGACAAAACACTCAATTTCTTAGACCTCAGCATAAGCACATAGAAGAATAACCGAGTGTTCAAAATCTTTCAAAAACTGACTTATACCCCACCCATAAATATGCCCCATTCCACTCCCTCATCAATAGACTTCTTCAGATACCCCTTTCCCAAGACAACTACCAGAGAGAAGTCTCCACAATTAAGCACATCACCACCGCCAATGGTTTTCTCCACATAATCATTGACCAAATGATTAAAAAAAAAAAAGAGAAGGATGCGCTGCGGCTGCATTTATAAGATAAAAGGCGAGTACATGACCCCGAGATGGTGCCCTCTCATATACCTGGGAAGGGCTAGCACAGCAGTGGCATGGCACTTCCCTGAAGACCACCTGATGACAGCGTTCAGACCTTGTCGGAAGCTGGAAGACCTACTAAGGAATGGGAAAGACCCACGAATTCCTGAGGAAAGAAGCAGCATCTACTGCCTTAGCTGCGATAACTGTCCGGGGGTCTACGTTTGGCATTTTGGAAGATCATTTACAGGCCGAAGAAAGGAACAAGCCAATACATTCCGTCTAAACAATCCTAGAGCTTCCCAAATGGCGAAGCATCTCTTGCAGGAAGACCATGGGAGTTTTTTTTAAATGGAAATCCTCCATTTCGTGGACAAAGGGTGAGAGATGAACAATTACGAACATTTAGAAATCCTTAAAGCACTTGGTAATCCTTAGTTAACGATCATAAATGATACCCTGTACCCCTTCACTTCCCCTATCCATTCTTCAACGGTGAAAACTTTGTCGCATTTTTGTAACTCTGTCTAATCCCCAACCCCCATCTCCCTACCCACTCCCTTACTTTCCCCACATTGCTCCTCTTCCTATATAATGTGACTTTGCTGTTTCCTGTACCTAACGATGACACAACATGTTGAAACCTATGTTGTTATATTTAATATCCAGTGGTAACGAGTATAAGTTGTCTTATTTCTTTCATTATGAATAGCTACCACAAAGTCGAGGCCGAAGAAGTGGATTTCAAAAAAAAACGAAGAAAAAATCAATGATTTACTTTCCGTGGAATTTATTACTGCGACCATGGTTTCGGTGCAAATTTACACCATCGTCAGGCACTGAGGCTTCGGTACAACAGCTTAAGTACTAACCAGAGAGGGGGGAGGTGAAGGAGNGTTTCATCGAACGATACGCGATAATAACAAAATAGCGCAAGCATCCGGTGTTAACACCCCCTGCCACACGCCGAAAGGCGGCTTGTAGGGTATTGATGTAGATGTAGTGTGTTGATTGGATTCACACAAACTCTGATAAAGCAGGACATGTGTATGGACTCCTTCTTTATATAATTTTAAAGGTAAATAATTGCTCTTTTGATTGATGTGTAACATGTTCCATTTCAACAGCGGATCTATGTAAGGGAACGTGTCAAATCCGAGGTCTACACATTTTTGGTCCAACAGTGATTCAAAGTGCGCGGAAATTTTCTTTCTCCCCTTCCAGTCTTGAGTAGAAACCGGCACAGAGACAGGCTTTGTGGATATATCCCTTAAACTGCTGTTCTAGCTGTCACCTAAACTCAAATTTTTCAAGGGAAGGTCACTTGCCTCGATCCTTTGGAAATAACGGGATCTCAAGAGTGATGTTCCCTTCTTTGTGAGAAGGAAAGCTAGATATAATATGAAATTGTAACAACCAATTTTAAACCACTGAATTAATGCATTCCGACATCGGTGTTGGTATAATACTATTCTGCTACGTTAATGCCACCAAACCATGGATACTAATAAATGATTGTAATATTAATAACAAAAAAAATACATGCAAACACTGCCAGCTGAACTAGGACTCGGAGTATCTCCTCCATGTTTTTCCTCTCTCTCTCTCTCTTCTCAAGGCTCGCTCGCCTGAAGCTCACTGCCCCTGCATCCAAGGTGGTAAGATTTATGTGGAACTGAGTGTACAATATAGGTATGTACTAGCTTGGAAAGCT
Organism: Ladona fulva; assembly: GCA_000376725.2. Lineage (NCBI taxonomy): Eukaryota > Metazoa > Arthropoda > Insecta > Odonata > Libellulidae > Ladona > Ladona fulva. Next base: position 39,861 of record KZ309259.1, on the reverse strand, counting down.
GTATATTTTACCGTTTTTCTAAAAGAAATTTCCAAAAAACTCTTAAATTTTGCCCTTCTAAACCAGGTGCCCATCTTAAGACAGGAAGAACAAAGGATGAGAAGTAAAGAGAGAGGGCAATAGGATCTACAATATTTGTGAAGCAGTAAAGAATACCCAAGAGGGACATGGCTTGATTTTTTATTTTGCCTATATGGCTATTAAAGGAGAGCTTGGTGTCTAAAATCACTCCAAGTTCCCTTTGTTGGAAAACTCTAGATAAAGAACTCTCACAAATTCTGTAATTTAATACAATTGGCTTCTTGAGAGAGAGTGCCATAAGATTGCATTTGTTTAAATTTTAGCCTCCAGTTCTCACACCATTCAGAAATCTGGTTTAATGATGATTGAAGTGATTGACAATATTCTCTAGTGTTCACTGTTTGAAATATTTTACAGTCATCAGCATAGAACAGTATTTTGGTTTTTGAATTCAAAAATTGCAAGGCCAGATCATCTACATACAGATTGAATAAATAGGGGAAAAGCACACTTCCTTGTGGAACTCCAGATGTGACGATAGACCAGTCAGACAATGTTCCAGGAAAGACAACCCTTTGGGTCCGGTTTGTTAGAAAACTGGATATTAAGTTTAGTTAGAACAGATATTGTATCTATTTTTAAGTTTGCAGAATAAAAGTTGATTGTCTACTGTGTCAAAGGCCTACGTTAAGTCCAGGAATATTGCATCTAGTTGGCTTTTATTTTGAAATGGACCAACAACATGATCCTGAAAGACTGCCAAATTTGTTAGACAAGAGCAACCAAGTAGGAAACCATGTTGGTTGGTCAAGAGGTAAGGAGAAGTGAAGTAAAATAATCTGTTTAATATAATTTTTTCAAAGACAGGAGAAGACGGGAAGAATGGATTAAGGGCAGTAATTAGTTATATCAGGTTTAGAGTCAGACTTATGAATTGGGATAATGTTGGCCAACTTCCAGTGAGATGAAAATATACCTAGGTTGAAGCAACAATGAAAAAATTATACTTAAAGGCACAGAGAGAGAGGAAGCACATTTACGAATGAAAACTGATGGAATACCATCAGAGGCTGGAGAACGATGAGGTGAAATTTTAGTCAAAAAAAGAAAAACTTTGTTGGGGGAGGTCTGAAGTCCTGATAGAGTTATTAGAGACTGAGGAGATATTATGCATGGAGGATAGTTGGGAGAGTGAATTAGTTGATTCAATAAGGCAATCAGAGAAAAAATTGTGAAATAAGTTGGATTTTTGAGTGCTTGACCCAGTGACATTTCCATAGTGAATTATCAAACTGTTGCACGCATTACATTACACGGAATGGACTAGTGCGCCAACGAGGGAGTGAAGTGTGTTTCAAGAAACGCATTTCCCTTTCTAAAAAGCTTGTCAATTTAACAAGTAAGGATACCCAACCTCCAGAGCCAACATTACCTAAGCATTCTTTTCATGAAGGGGTGTTCAATTTATCCCATCATTCCTTTAATAACGAGGAGACATCCTTGTTAAAAAAAGGATTTTAATTTGCTCCAAGCTTTCCCTTAACCCCTAGAGATTTCAAAAATTTAGCCGTGGACTGCGAAGTTGCACTTAGCAAGGAAGATATTAGTGTTAGACATACTACTGCCCTGTTGTAAAAATGTTCCATAACTAACCACTTTTCTCATAGTGACCATAATATTAGGTGCCACAGTGATAATACTAATGTGCTATCCAATATTTGCAAAACCATTGCCAGGGAAGATTTGATTGTACAAAATGCCAGTAAAGGGAATTGCATAGTGATTCTCGACAGATGCAATTTCCTTGAAAAGTGCATGACGTTCATTAACAATGCAAATCCACAACCTGTCCATAGAGACACCATGCACTTTCCAAGGTAATTGCATCTGTTGAGAATCACTATGCAATTCCCTTTACCAGCTTTTTGTACAATCAAATCTTCACTGGAATGGACCAGTCTGATTTCAGGTCAACAAGAATGTTATTATTAGAGAAACACAAAAATATGAAATCCGATACTAAGCATGCTATGCGAAACGCCCTACGTAATTTTAAGCAGAAAATTCTAGGGGATAGCTTAGAGGAGGCCCTAAAGCCTTCTGGTCGTATGTTAGAGAAACACAGGGAAAATTACAAACCGTTTGCTCATTAAGGGATAACAATGGCAGTATTACTAGTGATCCGAAGAAGAAAGCAAACATCCTTAACGACTTTTACCAAAGCGTATTCACAGCGGATAGTAGCACAGACAGCCTCCTGGTAACAAACACAAATGCGTTGATGGCAAGTATTTGTTTTAGTGAAGATGGAATTGCTAAACTCTTGCATACAATTAAGCTGAATAAATTCCCAGGTCCCGAAGGTATTCCAGCCAGAGTATTGAAAGAACTGGCGGATAGCGTAGCTCCATACCTCCAAATTGTGTTCTCCAAGTCAATGAACGAAGCCAGCGTCCCAAAGGATTGGAAATTAGTGAATGTTACCTCAGTTTACAAAAAGGGATTAAAGGATGACCCAGGAAATTATAGGCTCATCTAGTTAACTTCAGTGACAGGCAAAATAATGGAGCACATCGTTGTTAGCTCACTAATGAAGGTTTTAGATAGCATTAGTTATTTCAAAAAGAACCAACGCGGCTTTAGAAAGTCCCGATCATGTGAAACTCAATTTGTGGTGTTCGTCCACGACATTTTAAGATCTGCCGAGACTATTAACCCATAAAGGCGCAAGAAACTGCGGAAGATACCTATCTCTTGAAAGTTTGCGCAATGCGAATGTTAAGCTCAATTATCCAGAAAATGAATTTTTTTTGTTAATGGATAATTTTTTTACATAAACAATTTCGGAATTTCAGCCTTTTCTTATTTAAGTTTAAAGCTTTTAGAATATCGTTAAATATATTTAATGTTTTAAATCCAAGAATTAATTATNCCAAAACCTGAAGGGAATTATTTGTAAAAGAGTTAAGTAAATGCAAAAAAAACTTCTTTTTATTAACAGAATGAGCACAGATCATCAGATTTTTTACAGAGATTGGCCATGACACACAGAGTGCAGAAAAAACCCTATCGATATATATTGTTATTTGCAATATATGATTATTTGCAATTAAGTTATTAGGTAATATTTGTTATGTAAGGATACATATATACGTGTACATATTATTATGATAAAGAAGAATTTTTATTTATTTTGATAACCGATTAGAATGTTAGTGCATTATCTAAAAGTAAAAATACAATAAAAATATATGCAGATGAACAACACGTCTACAATGTTTTACCATTAATGATAGTAAAGAAAAGAAGTTATTATAGAATGAGGATAGAAAAATCCGAATGATAAATATTTATTTATGATATGCTTCCTTTGGTTATTTGGAGTAATTCATATTGCTTTACTTGAGTTCAAAGGAAACCGAGGAGACGTAGTTCTTTTACAACTGATTGAGTATGACTGAAAGTTCACCCTAGAAAACACTGTGTGGGGTTTTCATACATCTGGTAACTTTTACTTCCTCCTTACTACTAAAAATACATGCGTAAACAAAATGTATCAAACAAATGCTAATTCCAGACATAAGGGCTACATTTGCCTGCAGATGCACTGGGAATAGAAAATCANTATATATTATTGTTAAATCAACAAAAAATCAAAGCAATAAAATATAAAACTACTTAAATAAAATTTAATAATAATGATTAAAATAGATGGTATAACAATGATATCTTACTGATTGGCCATAATAACTGAACTGGGTATATTCAAATAGAATGCGATGTCTGTTTTCCTCCCATTGCCTCTTCTGCCTCCTCTTCAAAATTGCTTCTTCACTCATCCGCATCCTCTTTTCTCTTGCACTTTCCTCTCCTCCTCCTTCATCCTCATCTTCTTCCTCATCCTCGTCTCCTGACTGAAAATTACAATTAGCTTTCATTATTAACAGATCACATTATGAACAGGCCTTACCATTAGCTTCACCAAAGTCTTAGAATAAAATTTTATGAAAAATAAAGAAATCCTACAATCAATTTGATGAAGTCCATGCCATTATATGAGTAGAAAAAAAAATTTCTTTTTCTGGCAAAACTTCATTCTCAGGAAAAAATATGAAACTTAACATCCTCTGCAAAGTAATGAATACAGAAGCTGGTTGAATACTAATCTCCTTTAGCTATCAAAGGCTTCGGATAGGGAATGAGGTTTACTAGGAAATTTGAGGAGTAGAGATGTTTCCCACTACTTCCCTCACTGAACAAGAATACCATAAGTGGAAAAAGTTCTAATGAGTGCAGCATGTTGATGCAATGAATAACAAAGATATGGGTGGGATGGACCAAAAAGTTCAATATTTTTATTTTTCCAGGGTGTTTCATATCTGCAAATAAGTATAATTTTGTCCAAATATTAGAGAAGTGGTGATAATAAGGCACTTAAGATAACAAAAATGTCGATGAATAGTTCATAGATTGCTGAAGATAGTCTTCTCGGGCTGCTAACCGAGTGGCTTCTAAGTGGAATACAGATGTTTCGGCCGCTAGCACTGCGGCCATCCTCAGGGTTGAGTGCCTAACATGGTTTTTGGTCTCGCTTATATAGGGGGAGCCCTGTGGCTCCTTTCACCTGATTGGTTGATGGCCCATGATGGCTTTCCTCCCTTATTCTTTGGATCATGGGTTTCCATGCTGGTGGAAGTTGGAAACTGTCGTCTCAGTTGTGGCCGCTTTTGTTGCAATGCTCGGCAATAACTGATTTTTCCATTTGGTTTAGGCGAATGTGGCGTTGATGTTCCTTCAGTCCTCCACACTCGCGTGGAGGAGTGGAAACCAGCTGGAAGGTCGCCCAGTACATTGAGGGTTGAGATTAAATAATGTTAAGTTTGTGAATTATCTCATCATAAAAATTGTTTATTGACATTATATAAATTTTTTGTTAAACTGTTTCCTGTCTGGAAGGAGAGCCTCCTTGCCTAGGGCACCAATACACCTTGGGCTGATGATATGATCAATATATAATATACTCTTTCTTTCCTCTCAAGTTTTACCTGATAATGACAATTAACCCTTTTAGTGCCAGCCTCTTTGGCCTGGTATACGTGAAAAATGCCACGGCTTCTTTGACAAATTTGTATGTTTGTAATCAGAAATTTATATTACGCCTACTATTTATTTGTTTAAGGCAGTTTTTTTATATACACTCTTGACACTTGCACGTATGACAAAAAGGTTCATTTATGTTGTTATCTCTTCTATACATTTAAGGAAAAAATGTTAATTTTAAAATTTATTTTTAAATAATTTAAAGTTTTACATTTAGATTACAAAATTTGTTCTTAAAAATTTTTTGACACTTAAGTTTTTACTATTATTTGTTAGCACACAAACAACATTTAATGCTTTAGACATTACTTTGAAAATATTTACAGTGAATTTACCTAAATGTCCCAATCACAATTTAACTCGCGCACTTATGTTTAGGATAGTATGCACCATGAAGACTTTTTTTCACATTTACAACAGACTGTAAGGCTTCTTTGCTTCCCTTTCCCTGTTTCACACCTTTCGCTGCACACACAACAGTCCTCCTTTTTTCCAGGAAAGTTTTTTAATGGCTTCTTGTCTTGTCCCACATGTTCCTCCAATTTTCCACATTTATTTTTTTCCTCTACGAGCCATTAGTTCCCAAGATCTTCAACAATACAAATAGTGAAATGCAAACGAGACATAGGTTTTTTTCTCAGAGGGGAGGTTTTTCTTTATAAATTATATAACTATTGAGGATCATTGATGAAAATATATTGGCTTGGCATGCAGTGGAATTCTCAATGGCACTTTACACTACTATACAAAGTAGTCAGGGAAATCGTGATTCTTATACTGCTAAAAGCAGTTTCTCAGAACAATTACCTGTTGCTGGCAATACTACACAAATCGCCAATAAGAACACTTGACTTTGCTATCGCTAGATTTTGGAGTAGTGTCGCAGAACATTAAAATTTGCCCAATTTTTTCCAGCGACACTCAAGCTCTGTCCTTCTCTAATATTATTAGAGAATAAAAATATATTTATATTGGTTTAAAAAGCATACTAAAATAAAATGGTATTTTTATTTTATGAAACACCTAATATCCAAACTTCGTTAAATAATATCACAAACATCTCTTGTGTTGACAAGTGGTGATTAAAATCACACGTGTTACTGAGGGGCCTTGCAACGAGCTGGGGACGTCAACCCTGTAACTCCCCCATGTATTTTATCACAAGGATAGAGGAAATGGTGCGCGTTTGAATTAGTTAGCGCTACTGCTGCCATCAAGCACCATAGAATCAAGAACTCAAACTGAAAACCCCGCCTTAAGTGTATCTCCAGGGATGTTCGGACTCCCCTCGTGGAATTGAGTGGGTCTGATCCAAGTGTGTTTCATTCTGTTGTAATACCAGTTGAAACGTGTATTTCGTTTAGTGTTGATCGTTACTTTACGTTTTAAGTTTCTTTGTGAAGACTTGTATTTTGCTGATTTATTTTTTGTTATAATTATCCTATTTAAACAAATGGAGAAAAAGAAACAAAAACTTGATGTTTGTAGTTTTCAAGACTCTTGGACGAATGATGGATTTACAGACGGATATGGATTTATACAACAAAAGGATTTTGCTGTATGTGTGATATGTCGCGAGAGCATTGTATGCCGCACGTCAAGTGTACATCAGAAAACATCAATCCACATTTAATAACAACGATGAAAAATGTGAAGCTATAAAGCGAGCTGTTTCTGATTATAAGAAGCAAGTAGCTTTATTTTGTGGAATAACTGGAATGAAGCCTTAAGCGACAGAATTGCTCACTGCATAGCTGCAGTGAGCAATTGCGAAGCTAACCCTTTACAGATGGGGAATATATAAAGGAAATCTTTATAAAAAGTGCTGAAAAGTTGTTCACCCAACCAACCTAACCAACATACAATATTATCCCGAACTCAAGAAATACCGGCTTCTGCACGAACAATTGAAAGAAGAATAACTGAAATGGCAGAAAATGTTACAACAAAACAGAATTCAGGATTACAAGAAGCTGTTGCATTTAGCGTTGCTGTTGGTGAAAGCACCGATATAAATGATGTTGCAAGGCTTGCAGTAATTGCACGGTATTGTGGTAAAGATCAGGTTTATGAAGAATTGAGTAGCTTGATTCCTCTGTCTGGGACAACTACGGGGCAGGATCTTCTTACCTCATTCATAAATTATTTTGATAGCAAAAACATTAATATAAGAAAAATATTTTGTGTAACTACTGATGGCACACCTGCAATGGTTGGCAAGGATAGAGGATTTGTCAAACTTCTTGAAAATCATATTGGACGTAAACTATTGAACTTTCATTGTATAATACACCAGGAAAGTTTAGTTGCCAAAATTTTGTCACCGCTTAATTCCTGTAATGAACACTGTTGTTAAAATAGTTAATTTCATAGTGTCTTGTTCTTCATTGACACATAGGCAATTTAAATCTCTTTTAGAAGAAATGGAAAGTGAATATGTAGACCTCCCCTTATACAGCCATGTCCGTTGGCTTAGTCGAGGTAATGTCTTGAATAAGTTTGTGTCATGTGTGGAACACATTCAAGTTTTTCTTAATGAGAAGAAACAACATTTCCCTGAATTGAACGATAAAGAATGGTTATGCAAATTGATGTTTCTGACTGATATAACTAACCATCTCAATGAACTAAACTTAAGATTGCAAGGACAGAGCCAAACTGTGCTCGAACTTTTTGAATATTGGAAAGTAATTGCTACAAAATTAGGTATATTTTTATCTGATATTAATACTAGTACCTACAAATACTTCCCAAATTAAAGCGCTTGCAAATAAATTGACCATAGACAAAGATGAACTTATAACCTACATTGAAGCACTTAAAGAGGAATTTTTCAAAAGATGCAAAGACTATGAAGCCTATATGCCTATATTTTCCTTCCTCATAAAACCAGATTTAATAGATCCATTAATAATCCCATTAATTTCTCAATTTTTGAGTGGATGAATGTTTATAACTTTGAAATGGAACTTATCGAATTAACATCTTTAGAATTATGGAAAGCAAAATTTATGGAATTACGAAAATATCTGGAAGATCACCCTAAGGAAAAATTGACTGCTATATTGTTGGATGTCATTACCCAAAAGATTTAATTGTTTAAAGAAAATTGCATTTGCTCTGCTTTCAGCTTTTGGTTCTACATATCTCTGAGAACAAATTTTTTCTCATATGAAACATATTTTGAGTCCACAAAGAAGTCGTTTAACGACTGGACATTCAGAATCTTGAGTAAAATTAAAAGTACAAATTATACCCCTGATATAGAAATATTAACTAAAGCAGTGCAGGGACAAGGTTCGCATTAAATTTTTTAAATTTGTGTTGGAATTTTATGTTGTTTATTTTTCAAATAAATATCTTTAAAAGATCATTTTGGTATCAAATTATTCTCCTATAGAACTCTAATATGTAATGTGATGGACATATACTACTACTTTCTGGTAAAAAGAATTAAGGCGGCACCCTGAACTATATTGGTAGAGTAGCTTGGCACACCACAGCTAAAAGGTTGCCGACCCCTGGTGTACAACATCATATCTGATGTGTCTACTCCATCCATGTGTTCATTATACGATTGTAAAATTGATGGTTTCACTACCTCTCTATTCTGACCTCTACGTTTTCTTGAGTGTTTACTGTTTTTGATTTGGTGGATAATAATATTACTGGAAAACGCTGAGACTCCTTCTCCCGCACGGCTGCAGCACGAATAGGGTCTTGGCGGAAATACCTCTTCACTCCTACAGCAAATTGTTGTTTCAGTTGTTTGGGTAAGAATTTCCTACTTCTATGAATGGTACCAGTAACTTAACAACCTAGTTCATACACATCCTTTGCCAGTGGAACAGACAAAAAAATTATCCATGAAAATATTATAACCTTTTCTTAGGTAATATCTCATTTTTAATAATCTAATCACTACACTATATCCTAGGCTGTTCTTTTGAATTTCATTTTTATATACATTACATTTTGCTCCTGTGTACAAAAAATGCCAAACAATAGTTAACGACAGAGTTGCACAACATCCAAACATCCACCAATGGTGGTGCTTATTCAGTAGATAGTGCAAGAGTTGTGTATGGTTCTTCAGAGCAAAGAGCATCAGTAAAAAATAAATAAAAGTAAATAATTGGAGCAGCAGTAGGAGGAGGTGCATGCTTTGGTCCTGGTAGCTCTTGATACAATGGGATTCGGGAGGGTTATCATTATTCTCAAATACTTCCTCCCAAACATCTTCTCCGGAATCAGCTACTTCTCCTCCTCTATCCGAGTCTTCAGACAGGGAACTCTGAGAGGAAGATATTCTCTAATTCTCTATTCTGACCTCTACATTTTCTTGAGTGTTTACCATTTTCTGCTTTCGATTTGGTGGATAATAATATTACTGGAAAACGCTGTGACTTCTCCCGCATGCCAGTAGCGAGAATAGGGCCTTGGCGGAAATACCTCTTCACTCCTACAGCCAACTGTTGTGTCAGTTGTTTGGTAAGAATTTCCTACTTCTACGAATGGTACCAGTAACATAACCACCTAGCTCATAAAAGTCCTTTGCCAGTGGAACAGACATAAAAAAATTATCCATGAAAATATGATAACCTTTTCTTCTTTCAGTTCAGACAATGTTGTATTTGTCCATTTAAGTGAACGAGATTCTGGAGATAGATTTCAACATGACATTCGAAAATTATTTTTTTCTTTCACCAGTGTCTTCAAAAGAGCATCAATAAAAAATAAATAAAAGTAGATAATCGGAGCAGCAGTAGGAGGTGGTGCATGCTTTGGTCCTGGTAGCTCTTGATACAATGGGATTCGGGAGGGTTATCATTGTTCTCAAATACTTCCTCCCAAACATCTTCTCCAGAATCAGCTACTTCTCCTCCTCTCCAAATCTTCAGACAGGGAACTCTGAGAGGAAGATATCCTTTGCTTCTTTGCCGAAGTAAGTCCTCCAGGACGGATAATTGAGTCATCACTCAGTATGAACTAATATCTTCATCATCGGTGTCCAATGAAAACTTGCTGTCATTGTCAGATGATTCAAACAGCACACTTTCAATATTCTCATTTTTTAAACGCTTTGCCATTATCGCTTGCAGGATTAAAAATATCCTAGAGATAAAAGTTACAAATTGCATAATTTACGTATTCTAATATGTAAAGGATTGGGTGAAGATAGTAAAAAAATCGTGGAATTATGAAAAAAGTTATATATTTTAAAGAAAATATCTTACCATTTATTTACTAGCAATCTTTTGCAGAATTATAAAAGCCTAAAGCCTAAAAACACTTATCAAAGAAGAGAACTCACTGCAGTCTTTCCAAAGCAACACCAAAAGGGCAACTTGCATATAACATTTGGGTGGTGAAGGACAATAAATCAAGCTGTTCTACTTCTATCTATGATGTCACTGCTTGACCAGAGATATTGCTGATGCCTTCTTAGCATGGTTGAACTTGGGCTACACATATCTCAAACCTCTATTAACAACCCTCCACCCCAATGAGGCAATGAACTGTTGAGGTATGAGGAGGGGAGGGTACAAATACATATATATGCTTCACACACATATACATAATGCTTCTGATAACGAAAATCAACATTCAGCATTTGAGATTGGCTATAAAAAGAGAAAGTATTTCTTATACGATTACGATTATGAGAAATTAGTGTTGGTTGGAAGTTAGCTAGCTCAATTCATCATGAACAGCATGTTGATGGAATGTACAGGAAACATATTTACCAAACAGTAATTAAGATATGCTTAGAGAGTTGTCAACCACACGCATATGTCAGTGAGAAAAACAGAAGGAAAGAGGACAAAACTTGACAGCTTAACGTTTAAATACTACAACCGAAAAAGTTGTGGTGGTGCATATAAGAATTCACGTCATTATTATTGGTAATCGGAAAGTCATGAGCGAGGTGAAGAGTGAAAACCAATATCAATATCTTAAATACGAGATTTAACTTACCTCTTCGTCCCTAAAGATATCATCAAAAGCTGGAATTCCTTCGTCGTTTGTTGGTTTCATTAACAGACGAACCTGTGAAAATTACAACTGGAAATTCATTTAAGTCACTAAAGCGAAAAGCACGAAATATTAAGAATAAAAGTCCCAGAGTAACTCGCCTGGCCGTTGCTATAAACATTGCACACGTCGGTAGGCCTATGATTGTCAGCAACAAAGAACACTACATCCTCGTCTGGCTGAAGAATTTCAACTAAATCGAGGTTCCCACCGCAATTTATAAAAAGGACGAATTTAACCTGAAAATGATACGATAAGATTTTCATAACAAAATTTATACAGAAAATTCAACCATTTGTTTGTATTACCCACCTCATCTCTGTTATCGTTGTAGGCATCCTGTAGACCTTTAATTCCCTGAACAGGAACGAGGGTGTACACCATATTATCACATCGAAACAAATATTGAAGAATTTTACAGGCACATATTGAGTCAATATCAAAGTTGACAAGAAGAAGTAACCTCTGAAAATAGATATAATAAATGGCGTGAGTCGTTGTCATGTTTACCAATTTGCTTCATCAAGAACGTTTTCAAATCACCAACTCTAAACCTTACGTTTTGAGCGAAGATCTTACCTCCCCAGATATGACACTGTAGAAGTCTTTCTTTAAATCCTCTATATACATGATGAATCATAGGAAGAGGTTACTCCTGCGATTTAAAAACACAACAACAGCTATTTATACATCCATTAAAAACCTTGCTATCGTTTACCGAAAAACATTTGCTAATCTGCTATTGGAGAGAGGACCCGTCGTGAACTACACGGTACTTTCGTCTGGCGCCAAAACATCAACTAGTGCTTGGAAAGAGGTCCATCTATAGGTAGGAATCTTGATCGTTCGAGCGCCGGATAAGAATAGAATAACAATCAGTACAATCATAATGTTTCCCATATTACAAGCTCACCAAAATATTCCGTATAATCAACCTCTTACAAATAAAATTCAATTTATACTTTTCTTTTATAACTATTTCTGCAACTTCATTTTTCAACGATATATCACAATGTATTATATTCACGAAATAATGATTGGGATCGTTCGTTAAAATATCAGTTGATTTAGACTTCGATTACATTAACATTTAACATACATTCGATAATATGAAGGCATTCTATAATTCTCAACACAGGAAACTCAGGAAAACTTGAATGACTTCTTTCCGAAGTGTAACTAATCATTTACCTATGAAACTGAAGTAATGTACAGAAGTTGTAAAAATAATAACTGTTGATATATCAACTTTAACTCCCATAGGAGGGTTTATATTGGAGTGTTTTGCGATAATATCCGAAGAGATTTTGAAAAACATGGTTGTTTCACTAGGAGACGTGCACTTATTGCTGAAGTCTTGCGTTAATTTCTGCACGTCGGCATTCTGAAAAGTTTTCTGAAACCTCCATACTACCGTAAAATCCACACATAACAGCTAATTGTCTGCTTTAAGAACTTAATATATCAACTGACTTCATCAATTTATATATCCCTATACTTTCATTGATTGAAAATCCCGAAAAAAAGTTTCTGGATACCTTAAATTCTGTAAACCGAGCAGCTTACGTATTAAGTTAAAAATTCTATGTCAGCATTGTGAAATAAAAAGAATCACGTGTTCCTCAAAATACCGAGGAAAGAAGGAGCTGTATCCATAAATATTTTATGTACACTTAGACAATTCTTATGAGGTAAATATTTAATGATGTCATCAAGTTAGCTCAGTTAATCTTATATCTATTTTAAATATAACTCTTAAATAGCCAACTCTCGGCTTCGGTATCGCTAGCCTGACGTCACGACTGAACCGATATACTAAAGCCCGTATGACACGGTCCAATATATTTCAGATTGGATTGTGTACCGTTTGCCACATGCCAATTTCCAACCCAATTTCAATACCCCAATTTCCCGACCAATTTCTCACCCAATCTGGCAATTAGAGCATGTTCTATTTTCTCTGGCCAATCTCCAATCAGAAGTGGAGCTGTGTCGTTCAGGAGTGAATCGTTCTTTATGAACGATTCATTGGAATGAACCGAATGAGTTGAATCGCGTTATTCGTTCCATTGGTTCATGAAGAATCAGTGAATCGCTTGAATCAGTATATGGCGGACAAGCGTTAATGCAAAACTCTCGCATTAGTTGGGTTTTCACTGAACGTTAAGTTTCTTCTGTGCAATTTCCAGAAAATATTTTATCAAATATTCTAAACCAGTTGGTATGTTTCCAATTCAGATCGATATTTCTAATGATATGGACATATTTTCTTCATTATTCATTACACGAAGTTCTACGTTCGGTTCTGTGAAGCATATTTTCAGTCATCATATAATTCACAAATGTGATAATTAGTTTGACGTTGGCAGTGAAATAAATCTATTTAGATTAAACCTGGTGATTGATAAGTG
>KZ309259.1:0-13492 GCA_000376725.2 Ladona fulva | reverse complement strand
ACACTGAACAAAAAATAAAGAAATTAAAAAAGGGAGAGTTTCATATACTTTTTACCCTGGCCTGCTTCGTTCTTCAATGCCTGCATTGGCATATACTTAATCTTGTTTCTCTATCTGTCATTGATGCATTTCACCAACAGTCTTTCTCTTACACCTTCTCATCAATTAACATATACCCCAATCTATAAGATGTATTTTCTCACAAAAAATGTAATTTTTTTAAATTAAGCAGTAATTTAATTTTGTATCTATCAGTTGCTTTAAATATAGCTTAAGTTCTACCATAGGTTCTACCCCACACAATTTTGCAAATTATTGTTCTCCATTTTAAGACAACTTTGATGTTCAAGCATATAAAATTAGTATAGAATTATATTGCTTACCAATGACGTTACTACTTTTACAAATTTCAGAAAAGATTCAAAGAATTAGGTGGAACACTAATTGATGGCTTTGAAGTCATGAACATACATCCTGGGCCTCCAGCAGTAGTGCAAGGTGCAAAAATGAGGAATTGGGTGAAAAATAAACCCGAAAGAAAAGATGAATCATATTCTGCAAAGGCAGTAATCATTTGTGCAGGACCATGGACAGGTCCTCTTGCAAAAAATATTTTTGGATTGAGTCTTCCGCTTTCACCAAAGAGGATTGAAGTGATGTACTGGCAGGTTAAAGACAAGCAAATGGGTGGCCCTCCAATTGTTTTCATTGATCTCATGAATGACGGTGAATACTATGGATTGCCATCATTAGAGTATCCAGGTATGGTAAAGGTAAGTGGTATTTTCAAGTCATCAACTATGAAAAGGTATGTTTTTATATTAGATATGTACGAGTAGATGTATATGTACAAGACTCGTATTTTAGGACTTCCAGGAAGAAAATTGTAGTTATCTGAGATACTTCAAATCTAAGATTTGAGAATTTTTATCTTAATTACTTTTTTAATGATGGAAATATACCTACTTCAAATTATTCGTAAGACTAAAGTTACAGTTTCCTTTAGATCATTTTGGCCACATTCCTAGATAAAAGGGTGGAGTATTGAATATATATTGAATCATAATCATCGTTAGCTATCTATACAAAGATTGGTTTTTTGCAGCACTCTGAGTCCTCCTAACCTCCACCAATTACCTCATTCCATCAACCTTCCTAACCTTAATACTAACAATTCCCATCCTCTCATAATCTAACTTATGCCTTCCTCTATGATTCCTCCCTTCCATAATTCCTGGGCCATGTAAAGTGGACCATTGGTCCCTGCTCGACCATCACCGATTTCAAAGAAATTTTGTGTGAACATAACTTATGTTCTCTATGAACAGTTGCCAAGTTTTACATCCATCGATGAAATATCTGCTGAGATATAGTCATTTGTTTCACCCCCTATCACAGCCTTCTACAGTTAGACATCGATATTCAGCAACTTTGAGACACGTTATCTCAGGCAGTATTCCGTCGAGCAAGGCTTATGCCCCATACTTTTAAGTCTTTATTCAAGTGAAATTTTCTCTTACTTTTGGTAGAAATTGAAGAAGTTGAAAGAGAGGAGTTTGTTGCATAAACAAATTTCGAAAGCATTCTTAAAATCAAGGAAAACAGCATCCACTTGCTTACTCTCTCGGCAGATTTTAAAATATCGTGGACGAATAGCGCAAGTTGAGTTTCGCATGACCGGGACTTTCTAAAGCCGTGTTGGCTCTTATTGAAATAACTAACGCTATCTAAAAAATTCATTAGTGAGCTATCAACGATGTGATCCATTAATTATTCTAAATACGTGCATTAGAATTCCCATAGCATCGAACCTGTGTCCTATAACTAATCTATATCTTTTATGAATGTCCCGAATTTCAACGTTTTTATCTTACCGGGAAATACCCTAAGGAATTTTTGAATATTCGGTCATTCCAACGGTCCTAGCATCGAACCTGGGCCCATAGAGAAAAACTCATTACAGCATACGAAAGATATCCATCTATTCCAACAATACCGAGAGCTGCGACTTTCTATCTTAACGCAAAATACCCTAAATGAATTCATGAATTTGGGTCATACGAATTGCCCTAGCATCGAACTAAGGACTCGCAGGTCAACAACCTTTACGCATACAATATATATATATACATTCTTCTTCAACGACGTGAATTTAAAGTTTCTACACACACACACACATGTGAGTGTGTGTGTGTGTGTGTAGAAACAAAGGGACCGATGGAACAGAGACATCATTCAGTATTTAGGGGTAACATGGCAACGAGAAGCTCAGAATAGAGAGAATTGGAAAGCGCTTGGAGAGGCCTACATCCGACGTCGGATTGAAAATGGCTGATGATGATATATATATATATATATATACACACACACACACACACAACACCGTGAATTGCATGTTTCTATCTTAACGGAAAATACCCTAAATGAATTCATGAACTTCAGACAGAAAAACTGCCCTAGCATCGAACTAAGGACCTTCAGGGTAATAACCTTTAGTATCCTATATGTATATATATCTATATATCTATACGAGTAAAAGTTGCTTGCATACTGCAAGCTTAATGTAAGATAGATAAACTAAGGCATTACACACCAACAACAACACTTTGCCTTCCATACACCGAGTTCCATGCACCAACTACAATAACGTTAACAAATTATTCAAAATACGACCATACGATTTGCCCTAGCATAGAACCTGGGTCCATTAGGACAAATATCCTTACGGCATACGACAGAACTTCCTATCTTCTATAGATGTAGCGAATTTCAACGTTCTACCTGCCCGGGAAATACCGTTACGAATTTTTTAATATTCGATAGTTTCAATGGTCCTGGGATCGAACCTGGGCATTTAGGGCAAAAAGCTTTCCATCATACGATAGACAATCATCCATTCTATAAACACCGTGAATTGCAAGTTTCTACCTTAACGGAAAATACCCTAAATGAATTCACGAACTTCAGACAGAAAATTTGCCCTAGGATCGAACTATCGACCCTCAGAAAAAAAAAACCTTTAGCTATACTATAGATAATTTAGATCTCTATCGACGACGTGAATTTCAACGTTCTATCTTACCTAGAAATACCCAAAACGATTTTTTGAAACTTTTGCACTAAGTATCTAGCATCGAACCTGGGGCTATTAGGGATAAGGCTCTTTCGTGAAAAATAAGATAAAAATACGTTCTAACCATTCCGTAAATTTCAACGCTCTATCTGTAAGCAAAATACGCTAAACGAATTTTTGAAAATGCGCTCAAAGCATTCTTATGGGAAAATGGCCGTTTTTGGGGCCTCCAAGAATCGAACCCATGATCCCTAGGATGGATGTCCGCTTTTTTCCTAGATGTCCAAACCCGGGACTTTACGGCAAAAAAATCGGCGGCTCTTTGAGGCAACTCCTTCTGCTTCATCTTTAGTATCCTATATGTATATATATATCTCTTTATATATCTTCTTCTGATATATATATACGAGAGAAAGTAGCTTGCATACTGCAAGCTTAATGTAAGAGAGATTAACTAAGGCATTGTACACCCACCTCCTGCTACACACCACCTGCTATATAAGGATAAAACAAGAGCAATGGCTTGTTACCAAAATAGTGAGGATGAAGTAAAATTAGGAACAGACATCCTTGAATATGTCAAAGAATTCTACCATTTGGTTATTAAGATCATATGGAATGGAAGTAGCAAGGCAGGGTTGGTAGGTGAATATTAGCCAAGGTGAAGATTACAAAACAATTATCAACATCGAATAGTTTTAGTTTGGACATGAACTCATAAAAATGCAGGTACGTAGCATAATTTGGTATGACTATGAAACTTGGATGAGAGAAGATAAAGTTAGTGAGATGCTAAAAAGAATGTTTTCAATAAAAATGACAGATTTGGTGACTAAAGAAGATGTCTGCAGAAAACTTTGGCAAAATGATGTGGAAAATTGATCAGCATCCTTAGAGGCAGAGCTGTGCCATCCTAAGGGTGCAAGGGGTGCACCGCACTCGGGTGGCGGCATCTAAAGGGCAGCAACAGAAGCATAGCCAACCTTTTATACTATAAAAACAACATTATTTGTTGTTTTCTTTGTGATAGATATGACTTATCTAGGAAAGATTACCTCTATCTATTATTTTAATTAGAATTGCTGTACTCAAGTAAAAATCTTTGCATGGTCTTCTCACAATTCAGTCATAGTAACAGGGGCAGCCATCTTCAAAAGGAGACGTAGGTTCTAAATTCCATGTCCCCTCCTATCTATCTATGAAATGAAAAATCATTAATAATTTCAATCTGATATGTGACATTAGAAAATTATTAAAGATAAATTGTTTGCCATTAGTAAAATAAAAATGTTACCATCCTAAAATGCTCAAACCATAAGCAAGTATTCCATCAAATATCCAACTTAGCTGATCCTAAACAAATCCTAAACAAATGCTCACAATCTTGCCCTTGAGGGAATGAACATTCTGAAAAGCTTTGCACTCTCCATTAAAGATTAGAAGACTTAGAAGACAACATCTGATAAGCAAATACCTATTGCTTCATCAAAGTTGGCTTTGATATGTTTATAACACTGATAACATTCAATGCCACGAAATGCCACAGCTACATAGCTGGAAGGGTTTTTGGAGGCAATGAAATATATGATTACAAGTTCTCTTATCAACAAATATATCACTTTGCTGCCATTGNATTGCTTCATCAAAGTTGGCTTTGATATGTTTATAACACTGATAACATTCAATGCCACGAAATGCCACAGCTACATAGCTGGAAGGGTTTTTGGAGGCAATGAAATATATGATTACAAGTTCTCTTATCAACAAATATATCACTTTGCTGCCATTGGATTTTTAAGATTTAAGACTCTGAAACATGCTTGAATGAAAAAATAAATAGTTATTTGTTCATTTTTTTATAACAACAAATTATAATTATAAATGAGTCTTTATTTCCTTATAACTCAAAAGAGAACAATGCCATAGAATAAAAAATACAATGAAATTGATTGATTGTAAAATTTCACCGACAAACAACTTTAAGTACCTATATGAAGGCAGGGATGATGTAACCTTTTGTTTAATTAATTTTAAATGCAAACCCTAATTGATGTCAATAATCCTCAAACCAACCATTGTCTTTGCAGTATGAGATAAGTTACTGACTTCAACTCAACTAGGAATGAAGCTTCTAATTCATCATCTCTCAGGAATTGCATTTGTCATCTTTAATTGAAAACTTAATTCAAACTACTGATTATTTCCAGATAAACACCATACTAAATGTAACTGTGAAGCCATTTTAATGTTTACATTAACTTTGAATACATTTGTCTGGGCAGACAATTAGTTAATCACTTCCAGTTGGAGGGTATTAGATGAGGTACTCAGTTTGATTTATTAAAGGAGGCTAAAAGACATCCAAAGAAGATGATAGAACATTTCTGATGTATATATGTAAAATACTAGAGAGAAATATCAAATTATACCATAAGTGGATTGTGTGATATTCTTGATAAATTGAGCTCTGACATACACTTTTTTAGATTTGATCAGAAGGAAGAAGCAATATCATGTGCCCATTTATTTTTATCTGTTTTGGGTAATTTTTTCCTACATTGAAATTGAAGGCTTATGCCCCATACTTTTAAGTTTTTATTCAAGTAAAATTTTCTCTTACTTTTGGTAGAAATTGAAGAAGTTGAAAGAGAGGAGTTTGTTGCATAAACAAATTTGATTTCACCAGAAAATTTATTTTGATCAATTGATTGATTGAAGCACGAGACACTATAAATAGTATCAATCTGATTAAGAATATAATATGAACATTCGAATTTTCATGACTTACAGACATAAAAGCTTGTTTTATATTTATACCCTCATTAGAGAAACTGGAGCATTGTATATAGCCAATGGGAAATCCAAGAAAGACTTGAGCAGGATTGCTACAAATCTAAGTAAATATCCTCAAGTAAACTACAAGATAATAAATTCTAAGGAGATAGCTCAGAATTTCCCGCAGATGAAATATGGTAAAGAATATGATGCATGCTGGGAAAAGAATGCTGGAGTATTATTTGCCGACAAATGCCTGTCTACAGTTCAAGCAAGTATATTAAATAGTAACATAAAAAATATATCCATATTTCCATACCAAAATAAATTAAAATGCTTAAGCCAACCAGAGATAATAACTGTTCATAAACTGAAATCTTATTTGAGAAATACTGGGTAAAAATGCAAGATTTTAACACCAAATTATTCACCTCATTAGATTTTCAAAGTATGAGCTCAGAAAATAGTCTTAAGAAAAAAAATTATATCTTTTTAATAAAAGACATAAAACATCTTTAAGTTAGAGTGGTAATGATGTCCATCTCTTCTATATTTCATAGAATGACATAAACCCCTTTTGCTCCTACCAGAGTATCCGTGTCTTGGAGTACCTACATAAAACAAATGTATAACAATACAATTTAAAATACAGTAGATACATATCAGCTGAAAAAATTGCACTAACCATAATGTAAGACTCTTACGTTATGCAATAATTTACAATATGATAGCAATAATATCAATAAATCTACCTATAAAACTATTCAGTGAAATAAAGCAAAAAGCTAGGTCCTCATGATTCTTGTCAACACATGTGAAAGATAGCATAAACATCAATAACATAAAATAAAAATTGAAAATCAAATGTAGACACAGTTTACCTCCTCACAAACAAGGAAATATTATAAAAATCCTCAGCTTTTCTATGCTCTTAAAAATCTGCTAAAATTCTTTTAGGAAACTTCTTGATCATCTGTTTTTGTAGATATTACCTTCACCTCTTTATTCCACTTTCACATTCTCCTTTAGTTATTCCAAATACTTAAATAGATCTACCAATTCCTCTATTTCTTTTTGTTGCCAAACTTTCTGACATATATCTCACCAAAAGTGTCTACTAAACACATTCAACAGTGGCTGAAATTTGCAATTTTTACCCTGGAGCAGCTGGCCTATTTTCTTTATATTAGCAGATACTACACTACCATCACATCATTGTGAGGTAAGGATGATATCGATTAGCATCATGCATAAAAATGTGTTGAAATACATGGCTGATGAGGCGGGTTGGTCCACAGTCTAGGAAGTGGAATATTTGGGTTTTAGTCCTGGTCCTCTCAGATGTTTACATCTATGTTTCTCCTTGGGAATAGACAATGAGTTGATTTACCCTGTGCTCATGTTCATTCAAATCCAACCACTATGACCTTAATAACAACACTTATCAAAGCATTCAAAATAATATGTGACCAAAATGAATGTCATTATTCTACATTAATCAATCACCCCTCAGTAACTTTCATATTATCACAGTCATAAAAAAGACTGAAATAAAAGTGAATAAAAGATACATATTCCTCTAGCCTGTATCAAAAGAAAAGGAAAAATATCCCATTCTTCAACATATGATAGCAGGAACTATAACGAGTAACTAAAGAAAAAATACTTAATTTTATATATCTGTTATTAAGTATTGCATACCATAAAAGAGTGAGTGCATATTAACAAATCTAAATCAGCTACAACACTGAACAAAAAATAAAGAAATTAAAAAAGGGAGAGTTTCATATACTTTTTACCCTGGCCTGCTTCGTTCTTCAATGCCTGCATTGGCATATACTTAATCTTGTTTCTCTATCTGTCATTGATGCATTTCACCAACAGTCTTTCTCTTACACCTTCTCATCAATTAACATATACCCCAATCTATAAGATGTATTTTCTCACAAAAAATGTAATTTTTTTAAATTAAGCAGTAATTTAATTTTGTATCTATCAGTTGCTTTAAATATAGCTTAAGTTCTACCATAGGTTCTACCCCACACAATTTTGCAAATTATTGTTCTCCATTTTAAGACAACTTTGATGTTCAAGCATATAAAATTAGTATAGAATTATATTGCTTACCAATGACGTTACTACTTTTACAAATTTCAGAAAAGATTCAAAGAATTAGGTGGAACACTAATTGATGGCTTTGAAGTCATGAACATACATCCTGGGCCTCCAGCAGTAGTGCAAGGTGCAAAAATGAGGAATTGGGTGAAAAATAAACCCGAAAGAAAAGATGAATCCTATTCTGCAAAGGCAGTAATCATTTGTGCAGGACCATGGACAGGTCCTCTTGCAAAAAATATTTTTGGATTGAGTCTTCCGCTTTCACCAAAGAGGATTGAAGTGATGTACTGGCAGGTTAAAGACAAGCAAATGGGTGGCCCTCCAATTGTTTTCATTGATCTCATGAATGACGGTGAATACTATGGATTGCCATCATTAGAGTATCCAGGTATGGTAAAGGTAAGTGGTATTTTCAAGTCATCAACTATGAAAAGTTATGTTTTTATATTGGATATGTATTTTAGGACTTCCAGGAAGAAAAATGTAGGTATCTGAGATACTTCAAATCTAAGATTTGAGAATTTTTATCTTAATTACTTTTTTTAATGATGGAAATATACCTACTTCAAATTATTTGTGAGACTAAGGTTACAGTTTCCTTTAAGTCATTTTGGCCACATTCCTAGATAAAAGGGTGGAGTATTGAATATATATTGAATCATCATCATCGTGAGCTATCTATACAAAGATTGGTTTTTTGTAGCTCTCTGAGTCCTCCTAACCTCCCCCAATTACATCATTCCATCAACTTTCCTAACCTTAATACTAACAATTCCCATCCTCTCATAATCTAACTTATGCCTTTCTCTATAATTCCTCCCTTCCATAATTCCTGGGCCATGTCAAGTGGACCATTGGTCCCTGCTCGACCATCACCGATTTCAAAGAAATTTTGTGTGAACATAACTTATGCTCTCTATAAACATTTGCCAAGTTTTAGATCCATCGGTGAAATACTTTCTGAGATATAGTCATTTTTTTCACCCCCTACCACAGCCTTCTACAGTTAGACATCGATTTTTAGCAACTTTGAGACACGTTATCTCAGGCAGTATTCCGTTNGAAGAAAATTTGAAGCAAAATCGGCCCAAAAAATTATGGCTCGAAAAAAATGTAAAGTTTGGCATTTTATATCTGTTGAAATAAACATCCGATAAACACGAAACCTTGTACCTTATAACTACGCTATACAAAGTATTTGAATAAAAAGTTTCATTTTCTTAATGCCGTCCGTTTGTTTAAAAATTGAGTGTAAATGTTACGATTTTCGTTACGACGTCGAAAATAGGGCATTTTTCGCCCACGTTTACGAAAAAAGACCCTCTCAAAACTTTTTCAAATCATTTTAAAAGAAAAAGTATGCTTTTATCCCTCCAAAAATGAAGATTTGATTTTTCATCGCGGGTATATAAGGCCCGAGAAATCGGGATTAAGGTGAGGTTACCTCCGCCCAAAAATTGTTTTATATCTCTGCAAATAAACGTAACATTCACTCGAAACTTTATGCCTTATAACTACTCTATACAAAGTGTTTGAATTAAAAGTTTCATATTCTTAATACCGTCTGTTAGTTTAAAAATTGACTGTAAATATTACGAATTTCGTTACCACGCCGAAAATAGGTAATTTTTAGCTCACGTTTACGAAACAAGACCCTCTCGTAACTCTTTCTAATTCTCTTTATAAGAAAGAGCATACTGTTATCCCTCTAAAAATGTAGACTTGGTTTTTCATCTCAGGCATTTAATCTCTAAAAATAAGGATGAATGTGATGACGTTGCTATGGAAACATCTTGTACAGTAGCATACTCGTCTATTGCTGATTTTACATTGCGTCGCTTAATTTTCGTTATTTCCGGATTAACTTTGAGTATTATGACGTCAGGATCGAATCATTCAGTGAATTATGTTACTGACACTTATCGGCCTGTTATTTGAGTTGGTTACTTCTTCTAAAATGTATTATTCGGAGAGAACCCATGCCTACCCACGTGCCTTTCGTAAGAGGATCACTTTACACTCTTTTAAGGATTACTTGAACTTAACAGCTTAAAAAAGCACATATGTGTTTACCGACGACTTTGGACACACGAGAGAAAATGCGGAAAAAGTTTTTTCCAGAGCGAGGGGTAAATCTGTATTCGGCAGCTAAGGTTAGTATAAGGCAGTTCGTTTATGTAAGACTTCGGCGCAGGGGTTGTAAAAAATTAATTGGAGCATTCACAATCAATTATTATTCTGTCAATCAATTAATTTTAATTGTTACATTAACCAGCCGAAAATTGCAATTAATTGTAATTAATTGTCAATTATTTTGTAAAATGTATAACATGGTATTAGCTTTGATTTCAGGAGCACATGTGACTGAAAATAAAAACAAAAAGCCTTGCAACATAAAAATCCTTTATTAACAAAAAGGTGAATTTTTACACTCAGTGCTCATTACATATTTCTGCAACTGCTGCTTCGTCCCAGAAAGAACGATTCACTTTAAGAAACAGCTGCATTTCCAAATTCATTGGCAAAAGGTGTTGCCGAAAGTCATTAAAAGCATAACCTGCTGTGCTGAAGAAGCGTTCTAGGATATTTGAGGAAGGCAACAAAAATCTACAATCTCTGTGTTGCTGAACTGACATTTTGCTTATTTTATGCTTCTTCAAACAGACTGATGCAAATTCATAATTTTCTCGTATTTGTGGCTGTTGTAAAATTTCGTCCTCAATCACTAATTTTTTACTTTTGTAAAGAAGTCACTTCATCAGGATTTAACTCTGTTTCTGTCCCCTTTAAAATTTTTACAACTCCATTTTCAAAATGTGGGCTATGAACAATGGCTGCTGATAGATACTTTTGAAATTCATCATGAGGATACAATGCAAGAATTTCATCAAAAAGAACTCTAACGTCTCACAAATCTAGTTCTTCTCTCTGTAACGCATCTGTTACTGTATATAACTTCTTAAGATTGTCTTCCAGAGTCTGTAGATTGTTATTTTCGCGTGGAGTCAACAGATAATCAACAATTTTAGGGTCATCTTGGAAAGATTCTAAAAAAGACGTGAGCTCAATGTATCTTTCAATCATATCATAGGTAATGTACCATCGTGTTTTATTTCTTTGGATAGGTTGTAATGGTGTTTGTGTCCGAAGTCTACCAGCCAGTTTCAACGACTTTAGTTTGCCCATCAGTACATTAATTTTATCAAGCAAAATTTCCTTCATATCTAAATAAGCAGAAACTGCTAAATTAAATCTATGAGAGGCACATCCTATCAATGGTATCCCACACAAATTTGCTATAGATTTGTTTACTTCAGCATTATCACCAGTAATAGCGACAACGTTTTCCAAATTCATGTTGAACAAACTTACATATATTACATATTCAATAAATTCGACATGATCAGAAGCAGTGAAGGATGTTTCATTCACCAATGGTGAAAATGCCAATAAAACAATACGGTAGCCATTTTCATTCTTATACAAATATGATGCAAAAAAGTCCAATAAAATGCATTGAACCCTTACTCCACCCATCAATTGCTAACGAAAAATTATCGGGAAGTTCATCCGATATTTTCTCTTCTACTACCTGAGTAAGTTTTTCCATGTACTTCTTTAATGTCACGTTTGTCATACTTCCCAATTTTGTATACTTCCGTGTTAGTGAATCTTCAGTAAAAGAAAATGGTTTTAGACCAACACATACCCACTCGATCCAACCATAAACATTTAATGCTGAACGACTGACTAAACTGCCTGCAGAAGGAATCGATGTGAGGAAACTTGACAAAGATTGTTGTCCACTTTCTTGGATGATAGCATACTCTGGGTGCTGGCTCTTTACATGATTCAGCAGATTGGTCCACCCAGTTCCTTTTTTCTGGGTCAGTTTCTTTCCACACTTGCACTTCTATAGGTTTTCGGAGCCTGTTTGGTCAAAATATTTTTTTACTGTGCATTTGGCAATGCACAGAAAACACAGAGGACACTTATTTAACGTAACACCACAGAGTCACGACGATGAATACATCAGAAACTCAAAGCGAGTATAGACGAGGGGCGACTAGTAAAGACTCGAGATGACACGTCTCGAAACAAAATTGAAACAAATTAAAGGTCTGCGCCTGCTTGTGGAAACGGAGGCACATATGCCAAGTTGTGCCACAATTCCCTCAAGCAGGATTTCACGCGAAAATCGACCTTATGACAAAAATATAAATGCCTATAATTTTAAACCGCCTCAACCAAATAACGATTTTTTTATATTCTCTTGTTTGTTAATTTTGTGGCCTATCATAGTAGTATAAGTTTTCAATAAAAACAAAAATTATTTTTTCAGCATTGTGGGTACACTCTCTTGTTGAGCTGTAGCATTGTAAGGGTTAAATACTGTATTCTAGTATTTGATTAAAATATACGCCTCTGTTGATATGCTTTGGTAAAAACAATAATATATTTTAAAGGGTTTTATCAAAATTTTTTAAGTTATTCTAATGTTACAATTAATTGCAATGAATTGAGATTGTAGCAATCAATCATTTAATTGGTAATACTGCGGCAATCAATTAATTGATACAATTAATTGCAATTAATTTTCTATCAATTAATTTTTTACAACCCCTGCTTCGGCGGCTAAAGAGTTAACGTATTTTTTTTTTATTTGTTGTGTGCTTTATCTTAAATTTCTTGTGTGATATAATCTGTAAGTCCACTAGAGGTGTTCTGCATCAGCGACGGCGGCTAAATATTTTGTACGTAATTTAATAATTCCGCACTTTAGCATGTTTTGGATGAGGGATTCTGAAGTGATCTATTGCACTCATATTTCGGTCATAATTTCAGAACCTTCTATAACTTCTCTCTTCAGATTTTGCATTTATACCTTATGTTATTGTGTTTTTACTTATAGAAAACGGATCTCAACAAAATCTTTTTCGAGCCATAATTTTTTGGACCGATTTTGCTTCAAATTTTCTTCGTAGATTTCTCTCATAAATTTTATTATTTTGTGTGATATAGCAACAAAGGTGTGGGAATACTAAGTTTTGTTTTACTCGACGGAATACTACCTGAGATAACGTGTCTCAAAGTTGCTGAAAATCGATGTCTAACTGTAGAAGGCTGTGGTAGGGGGTGAAAAAAATGACTATATCTCAGAAAGTATTTCACCGATGGATCTAAAACTTGGCAAATGTTCATAGAGAGCATAAGTTATGTTCACACAAAATTTCATTGAAATCGGTGATGGTCAAGCGGGGCACTTCTCTAAAATTGGTCATTTTGACATGGAATGCCCCTTCCGTCTTCTACAGACTATTTATCCTCAAGACAAGTGTGTCTAATCAATTTCCCTCATCTTTTCTTTAGGGTTTTCCACTAACTTCTCTCTTTATGGAATATTTGTTCATATCCAAGTTTGTGCGGGCCATTCCACGTGAAATCGGACAGTAATTACCCTCTATTTTTTAAAAGTTTTGAAATTTTTTATACTTGCGTATTTCCTCGAGAATCCGATAGTGACGA
>KZ309258.1:168232-198653 GCA_000376725.2 Ladona fulva | reverse complement strand
TTGTCATTTTTCCACGCAAACATGTATCGCATGGTCCGATCCTCAGTTTTCCGTCCACCTTCATTCCGACGGCCCGATCCTTACGAAATATTTCCAACAAGTCATTTACGTTCAGGTGACCGAGTCTGCGATGCCAAATTTCCAAACTTGCATTTTCTCCGCTCACACTTGCCATATTTACCTGCTCCGTGTTTTCGCAGACGTAATATAAGTTTCCGACACGTTCGGCCTGCATTTTAATTCTTCCGTCACCGCCGCGAACGATTGCTCGTTTTTTGTCAAATGTAATGATGTTATCATGATCAGCAATTCTCGCAACTGACAACAAGTTAGCTCTCAGGTCTTTAACCAAAAGCGTATCGTTTAATTTTATCGGTTTGCTCCGTTTTCCGACTTCCGCCGAAATCTGTGCGACGCCTATTGCCTCCACACCGGTACTTGCGTCACTGGCCAGCAATAACCTTCCATTTTTCACCGCCTTTGGCCTATCGATAAATGGCTCCTCGTTGTTGCACATATGCGATGTGCAGCCGCTGTCTAAACACCAGCGTCCTTGACCGCTAGATCGCGTTACTCCCAGTGCTTCCACTTCAGCCTCTTTTGACACCTGAAACGCGTCGTCTACGGACTCGACAATCTTGGAAGACGATTCACCCACATATTTGCTACGTGCATCTTTTTCTGAACACTCCGATGCCTTGTGTCCGTAACGATGACACCTAACATATAACACTTGTATCGAAACGTGTTGCTTTTGATGGGATTAATCTCTCGTTTTTGCTTGAATACGCCTTTACTTTTCTTGGCCCACATAGCTTCGGAATTACTATTTGTTTGTTTTTGATTTCGAGAGTCGAATTCTTCTAGAATTTTCTCACGCAGCCATTCCGGTCTCGGCAATTCGTCACGTGCCTCAATTGCCCCTCGAAAAACATCGAAACTTGCTGGCAATCCATTTAACAGCATAATTGTCAACAATTCCGGATGAACGGCAATATTTAGACCTTCTAGTTGTGCCGCGATATCAAAAAAGTCCATTAATTGCGTGCGTACATCGTCACTTTCGTATATTTTATACGTTGAAATACGTTTTAAGAGTCCTGCCTTTTTCACAGGGCCTGTTGAAGCGAACTCAGACTTCAATCTCTCCCACACTTGGAGAGCCGTATTCAATCCCTTAACTAACCTTAATAAGCTGGGATCAATGGCTATTATCAGGTCGGACTTAGCTTTTGCGTCTCCATCTTCCCATTTTTCGACTTCTCTTCTTGACTGCTCATTTCCTTCGACTATTTCCGGCTTCACGTGCTTGCCGTCCAGATACTTCCACGTGCCGTTTTTCACCATTACTGCCTCGATCTGCATTGCCCACGTATCATAGTTGTCTTTCACTAGCGGCTTAATTATATGCGATGACGCTGACATTTGAAAAACTTCTCAACCCTTATCACGTTGACGAAAAATGTCTCAAATCTTCAGTAAGCGTCCACTCACGATTTACACCGCGCTTTCAGACAGTTTCCTGGATTCCTGGGCCCATAATCTGTTGGCAGATGTGGTTTTATTGTCCACTCTTAGCACATATTCGTCAAGTATACCGACACTATCTTGCAGCACTCTCTTGTGAGTATCTTTGTTGCACTGTAAACAACTCAACAATGCCCTTGACTACCACGCGTTAATTTGACATATTTACTTAACAGATTCGTTTTAGCATCTATTTCTCTGATCTTTCTTGCAGTGTCTGAACGGCCTATGTAACATGGGGGGCGCATTATGTCAGCTACAATATACAGGAAAAAATATACAGGAAGTCTTTTTCAAAATTTCTTTCTGGACGCTTACTGAGAAGCGAAATTACTATAATTCGGCAAATGAAGAGTCTTTTTGGTTGTGTTTCGTATCCAAGTCTAAGAACTCCTTAATTGATCCTTGGTTCGTCACTAGGGCGGATTAAGTATTTCTCCGTAAGAAATGTACAGGAAACGCGGATAATAATTTGAGGTACTTCCCGGTACTATTTTTTCATGAAAGCCAAACGATGGCTACTAGAGAAATTTTAAATCGTAATATAATGGAATTCTACCATAAGTTTACTTGGTTTGATGACAGGACGGAAATCAAATTTCTCTCATACGGTTTACCCGGAGTGGCTTTTAAAAATTGTTTTCAAGACGCTTTCCGAAAAGGAACATTGCTAAAATTCGGAATTGGATAGAAGTAATGAATCTAGCTCATATATAAGTTTAAGAACTTTTAAATTGATCATCAGGGCACGTTAATTTTCACTCCATAAGGAATGTACAGACATTTTGGATCATATTCTGTGCTAATTCCCGTTTCGATTTTGCCTTGATAATTGATTGTTAGTTTATTGAGCGACATCTAAACCGTAATAGGATTGACCATATACCGGAAATGCATTGGCGTATGGCAGTTGGTGTAATAATATCTTTTCTGTAGCGGTGCATGGCATACCCGTAGAAAACGTGGGGCTGAGGCGCACGCGATGTGTACCGCTCCGAATTCTTTATGTTAAGTGATCGCTACCTAGGTTCAGTGAACGCTACCTAGGCGAGGCTCACTGTACAGTGAACGCCACCTGCAGGTATGGCTCACTATACAGTGCTCCCTACCGGTTAAGTGCTCCGTGCCTCCTATACCGGCACAAAAGGCACAGATATTATTCTCCCTCTTTTTAAACCTGTATAAGTAATGATTATATGGTCCATGGCCACTTAGAAAGTGGACCACCTGCTTATTAACTTCGAAAGTCATCTTCGATCTGTGCACTACACTTGGTATGATCTCATGAAGTAACTCTCCTTTGGTGCTTTGGAGCCACCTTTCATTCCATTTCGTTTCCACCCACTTCGCAACTTCTGCTATTGTGGGGTCCTCCTTACCAATCCTTTGCTTTGCATAGTCCCGATTCTGCATAGCCGCCGCAGCTTGAATTTCTAGGTCAATCGGTGGAATATTACAGATTCTGTAGACTCTCAACAGGAGTTGTGTTGTATGCTCTGGTCATGCGCCTTAGGACAATTGCTGCTTATCTTATCATGGCTACTTGCCTTGTCAAGGCCATTGCAAATGCTGCGCATCCGTAGGATGCTGTTGCCATTGAGATGGATCTGTAGTAAGTGTTGGTGATCCTTGCAGGCAAGCTGTACCACTTGGCCATCGACAGCACTTCCTGCATAGCAGCCTCCCCTTTTGCCAGTTCCTTTGTTACATGTGCTGCGAAGCTTAACTTTGAATCTAACAGTACACCTAGGTACATTGTTTCATTCCTGGCGGGAATTGTAACTCCCCCACATCGGACAACCGGCAACTTCTTCAGTCCTACCCAAAAAGGTAATTACCTGGCTTTTACTCGGCGAGATTGTCAGTCCTACCGCCTCCGCCCATCCAAACACCTTATTCATTACGTCTATGCGCGCTTGTTCTTGCTTGAGTCTGCTGTTCCCTTCTACCAATATGATAAGATCATCGGCATAAGCCACCTCATCGTACACGTCATTGTCTCTATCCAGCCTTTCCAGCAGATCGTCAATATAGATGTTCTATAATAATGAACCAAAACTGAGCTCTGCAGGCAACCCCATAGGACCTTTTTCATTATTCGATTTTCAGGTGTTGTGAGAACCACCCGCCTGATTTCGGAGTAGGACTTCAATATGTTTCTTAGGTACGCTGGAGCTCCAATTACCATTTCATGGTCTTCTTTTTCTGTCTTTCTAGTTCCGAGTTCCACCATCCTGCTGGGCGCAAGGTTCTCTTTCTTTGCACGGGCATCTTCTTGGCGCAGGTTCGGTATATAGCATCTGTTATACGCACAGCATCTTGGCGGGGTCGCCAGGAGAGGGTGATCTCTGTTTCTGACATGGCTTTGGTCAGCTTACGCCAGTCTGCATTTTTTTGCAAAACCTGTTTCTGATTCCTTGGTACTTTGATTCTACTCTGTCTAACGCGAATAAGGTAAATGAGTATGTTTTGATCACTTGTGGTGACCCCACTTATGATATCCCAGTCTCGGATAAAGTCTAGCAGAATTGAGCTACAAGCGGTAACATCGATGTGTGTATTATGGGGCTCCCGGATAGCCAAGAGGGCTACGCGTTCGACTTCGGCGAAAGCGGTCCCGGGTTCGATTCCCGGTGGGGGCCTACGTGCGAAATGACCTTAGCTGTCGAAGCACTTATAACAATACTACTACTTCTTTGTATTATGGCCTTCGTGACCCACATAGGTTGTTCTTGTCTCTGTTGATGACAGTGAGGTTGAGTCGCTCGAGTGCATTAAGGGTTTCCATTCCCTTGTCATCTGTCTCGTTACAAAAGTCTGTAGCATGTGCATGCGTGTCTGAAGCATAGATCGTGCGGGGCCTCATTAGATCTTTCATGGCTACTAGTTGAGCCATATGCCATTCAATTGGGTCTGAGAACTGACAGTACTGGTTCATAATGGTGTACCTCAGCCCTAGGTACTCCAGCGTAGGTCAGTCGTAGCCTGCGACAACCCAATTACATCTATGTGCGGATTCCATACTATTGTCACAGCCATAGGGCTGTTATCTGACATGTAGTACCTAATTGTATTCGGGAAGCTGTATGGCCTTCTATAGCTGACGTAGGGCTCCTGGAGACACACTATATCGGCAGGGTGCCGGTCAAGGTATGCTCTGAGTTCGATTATCACCTCTATACTCCGCGATGCGATTAATTGCAGGATTTTCAGCTGCATTTCAGTCCCCATAATCGGTTCCTTCAATGAGCTTCCTCAAGGCCTGCTGGTAAGCATCATAAGCTTCCTGTTTCCCACTGCACTCACTTTTTGGCCCAGTGGTTGCACAAAAAACTTTTGTTGCTTTACACTCTTCCTTCCCGTGCCCACTTCCTCCACACTTATTACGTCGCTCATTGCCTTTGCAGTGTTTAGCAATGTGGCCATATTTCATGCATTTCATACACCGCGTGACTACCAAGTACTCTTTAAGCCTGTAGCTAGTGTATCCAAAATAATATCTGCCTTGTTGTAGGAGGACCTTTCTGGCCTCCGGTGAGGTTTCCACCACCCAATGGGTAATCGTTCCTTTCTTTGGTCCTGTTCTAAACACAGGATTGAACTCACATTCTTTACTGATGCCATTCTGCCCAATCGCTTCGACAAGAGCTTGCCTTTCTTAAGTCGAATCTACATCGTAGATTATCAACCTAGGTTTCCTTTTGTTTTTTAGTGCTAGCTCAACCGAGCCACTTTTCTTATTTTTCCCGCTGCTCAGCAGCTTCTGCAGATCGTTAGCGGTGGCAGCTTAGATCATGATCCAGTCTCTCCTCTATCTGGTAAGTTTTATCTTAACCTGTTCCTTGATCGGGTCGACCGCTTCGGTCAGTTTCTTTGTTAACTGTTCCTTGGTTACTGTTTTTCCCTCCTTCGGCTTTAGGAAAGCAATGGGCCTTGTAGTAACCTCTTTTTTCTTCCCCAGCTTTAACCTTAACAGGCGCAGCTGGTTTGCTGACCTTGTCAGCGTAGTATTCCCTGCTGGCGAATCGTCGTCCAATTTCAGTTATTGGTTTCATATAGCCGGATGCTCTTCCTTGTTGAACAAAGCATCTGTTACTAGGTCAATTATCTTTCCGACCTTTGCATTAAGAGACTCTTTCGTGATCATACCCACCCTGGTATCTTCGCTTAAAATCTGCCTTATTTCCGCCTTTTCCGCCTTAAAGACACTTTTTCAAAAGGTCACTCTCGCTGACCTCATTTTCGCCCCCCATTCTGAGTACTTCGTGGCCCGGGTAAGCTCGGGCCGGCTGTTCCTTACGAAAATGCACTAGTAGCTGTATTTTTAGAGCAGCAGCTACAGGCCGACTCACGCCGGCTTTATTTGGCCAGATGTACTAGCCTTCTATTGACCACTGAGGGCTTTACGTGGACAATAGGGTAGGTGCCAGGAAAGTTCAACGCAAATGCACTTGCAGTCTATCCACTGGTTGTTAATAGGACTTTTCCTCCATTTAGATTCCCTCGGAAGGGGTACTAGGGGCCGTCGCCGCGACGAGGCACGGAGAGGTCTTTCCAGCGTGCTTGCCTGTCAGAATCGCAAAAATAACGTATAAGATTAAAACAGATAATAAATAATTATCCGAGGTAATTATCTGTTGATCTCACGAAAACCAGTGATCTACCAGTAAGACTACTGCAGTGCGTGGTCTGCCCGCAAGACTACCCATCTCCTGCTATATTTCGTTGTATTGTTTCGAATCAATAAATGTTTTTCAGAATAACTTGGACGTTAATGTCACAGCGATATTAATTGGTGTCAGGTGTGTCAGAGGAACGAGGCCCGCGTGCCAAACGACGACATTATTTTGACAACATACAATTCTATTCGATAGATATTCTTTTTGTTTTTCGTTGATTATCCTGTCAGAATGGAACTCAATTTTTCATCTGCTCTTTCCAGACTCCCCGTAGCCATAATTCGTTTAATAATCCATGAATGACATCCATGTGACATGAATCAGAAATATTTTCTCCTCGCGAATATTCCAATTACTGCACCGAATGTGCAGCAAATGTAACTAATTTTTGTAGTCTTGATGATTCGCTGCGAAAACGTTATCACCAATGATGACGCGCCTGAAACTTCGTCTACCTCACGTCCTATTCCACGTCGCTATCAATTGGAAATCAGATATACCTAATTCCGTGTTTTAGTGGTGATGATGACGTCACGATAGAAAAATGTTTAGAATGCGTGGAAATTACTACCGACTTTGGTGCTTGGACGGAACAGCAGGCGATACAGACAATTAGATTACGACTATCGGGTACAGCCGCCGATTATGTTCACGAAAATCCTCATATTCTTCAATCGTATTATTATCTGTCCTCTATTTTAGGACCTAGATTTTCAATGCGTCCAAAAAACCTCTTGAATCCGTCAGTATGTACGCAACTCGGCTAAGAAAAATTTCTCAGATTCAACCCACGCTCAGATTCAACCAGAGGAATGATAGAGCATCCTCTGCTGACTCAATTTCTGACAAGGTTACGAGAGGTCATTAGACGTTTTGTAATGGTTAGAAACCCAAGGAAAATATTAGACGGAGAGAAATTCGCTCTAATCGAGGAAGCGAACACTAAGAATTAGAGCAGTAAGTATCCAGACGTGCATGCATTGCAATTGCATTACTGTAAATCATCAATTCGTTCCAACCAGCATGCACTCTGTATATCGAAGTAATTTTATTAATACCGCCGAACAGATCAGAGAACCAGAAAACGTAAATAGTCGCCGATTTCCCACCTCGGATGCTAGCAATCGAAGCCGAAATTTCTATCAATGCGGACGCAGAGATCACATAGCCCTTTTTTGCCCAAGCCGTTCTAGATCATGCTATAATTTTGGGATGACAGATCACTTTTCGCGAGATTATCTTCTTTGGTTTTGCGGAAAATGCAAAGAACACGGTCACCATCCAGTTCAATGTCCTCAGAATGTTTCGATTACAACCTCGGGAAACGGGTCGGTCCCGACCAGGCGGTCGGGAAAGAGTTAATTTTAGTAGTATCTCCGGAGCGGGATTAATTGTTAAAGGGGATTTGCCATGAACAAATAATTTAGACTTCTCTTAGACACAGGAGCCGCAGTAACTATTATCCATAGTAGAAGTTTCCCATCGGAAATTTTTTAAATCCTACCGGATAGACGGCCTATTCGTAGTGCTTCTGGTCATCACATTCCTGTCAATTCCTCTTATAATCGATGGGCATGTATATCATCATGACACTTTAATAGTAGATCTTGGTTGAACCGATTACGAAGGCATTGTAGGGCTTGACTTTATGAAAGGACATGAATGCAAGATAGACGTCAAAAATTCTGTTTTAACATTAGGGAATCAATATAGAGTGAAACTAGCGGCTAAGAAGAACCCCATGTTAGGCACAGATACATTTCCCGACGACATTGACCAAGATATAGCCAGGGACATTATCACAAAAGAGCAGCCAATTGAAATTTCGTTAGTACAGTTAGGGCAAACAGAGGAGATGGTAAAACGTATGGAATGCGATAGGAATCGATGTGATGGGGAAGAGAGAATAGTAGTAAAGTAATAGGATAGTAAAGATAATACCACTTTTGATGGAAAGGATGATCACGGCAGACAGTCAGTCGATATTGTTTTTGGCTTAGTGAATGATGCGACTGATGTCCTGGGTCACGCTGTAGCTTCCTCATCAGAAAGTGTCAATCTTGAGGGATTGTATGTAGAAAGTAATGTTAAAGTACCCCCATTGTCGATTGTCCTAACACAGGCGAAAACCGGTCGCCTCGCAAACAAAGAGGTCCTTAAGCAAGTTAGAATAGGAAACGTAACAGTTCTACCTATACTAACGAGAGTTTCTGATAAAGGTATTTCGCCATTTTTACTTTGCAATTTTAGTGGTAATCAGCAAGTTTTTCCCAAAAAGACTCTTTGTCAGATCAACGTGGAACCATTAGTTAAAGAAGAAAATTTGGTCGAGTGCCACCCATTGCTACAATTTGAGACCGCACAGAATAAAATGAAGAACATACCAAAGAAGAAGATTTGTACCTTGAACCAGCGCACAGTGGGCTGAAATCGGAAAAAGCCGGACAAAAGTCCAAAATGGCTTTTTTTGAGATACCGACCTGAAATTGCCAAATGATTGCTGATCATGGAATGGTAATGTCGATTTCATCAATCCGCTAGATCCGCTAGATATTGCCTTTAGTATTGTGGAAAAAATACGTCAGAGTAACGCATCCATTGATCCAATCAAATCGATAAAATATCCTCTTAATACCTTACTTGTATAACTTCTGAATAACAGTGATAACATACTTAGCTTAGAAACGGCGATTTCGAATAGTTAAAGCCCAAACAACTTGAATAATCCAACGGAGTAGTCCTACTACCAGGTAGGACCCAGGTCGTGCAGCGCGATCAAAAAATCGCGTTCATTTTCGTGGTCGCAAAGATTTTTGAAATATTTCTGCTGGATATTCTTANTCCTCGAAACCGGAAGACTACCGACCGATATCTCTAACATAAATTTTCTTTAAAATAATTTAACATATTATTGCCAGTTCAATTATGCGTTTTCTAGATGATAAGGGGGCAATTAGTAAATGTCAACACGGTTTTCATAAGGGTAGGTCATGCGTTACCCAGTTAGCTCTTTTTGTCAATGACTTAGTTAATCGCATGTAAAAATAATCCATAAGTTGATTGCTTACGGGATAAACGAACAAGTTGTTGATTGGATAAAATCATTTTTAGGAAACAGATCGCAATGAGTTGCGTTGGACGGAATTTTATCAGATGAGGTTTGCGTCACATCCGGTGTTCCGCAGGGTAGTGTATTAGGTCCGAATTTGTTCCTAATTTATATTAACGATGTAGTGGATAATGCTATATGTAAGGTTAGGCTATTCGCCGATGATACTGTTATTTACAGAGAGATCGTAACTCCGGACGACATTGGTTGTTTGCAGAATGATTTGAACATTATTTCAGGTTGGTGCAGTGACTGGCAGCTTGACTTGAACGTAAAGAAGTGCGTAGATATGACTTTTACGCGTTCCGCCCAGGGTACCCGCACACCCTATAATATTTCAGGATATCCGTTGGAGTTTGTGAGGCATCATAAATACCTAGGTGTTACACTCAGTAGTAGTTTTTCCTTCAAAGAGCATATTCAAAGCATAGTAGGTAAAGAAAATAGGATGCAAAGTTTAGCCAGTAGAATTCTGCGGGGTTGCTCATCGAGTGTAAAAGAAATAGCGTACTTTTCCCTGATTTATCCTCTCCTTGAGTATTGTTGTGCGATTTGGGATCCTCACGAAGTAGGATTAACATCCTATCTTGAGATAGTTCAACGTAGGCAGCTAGGAACTCGCTTAGTGATAGAAGACTTGAATACCGTAAAAAGCTTTTCGATAAGTTTGTCACTACGGATCTCGAGGAGGAGATAGTTGATTTTCTCATCCCAGCTAGTAACGCACGTAATCTTCGAAAGAAAACGAAAAAGCGATACAGGGAAAGTATCAGAGAAGCTACTAGCTATCCAGGGTAGTTAGGGATATAGGTGTTTTACACCCCCTGCCGCGCGCCATTGGCGGTTTGCAGGGCTTAAATGTAAATGTAAACGAATTAAACCATTAATAACCCCCTGCCAAACGGCTTGAAAGGTATTTATGCAGATGAAAAACAAATCAGAGAACCAACGAAATCATGAAATTAAGATGAATTGAATAATTTAACTTTCATGCAGAAATTTATTATCGCGAATTTTTCCTATTTTGTGTACCGACAATCCATTATTTCTCTTCAGCTTTCGATATAATTGTGAATATTTCATTGCTTAGTAATACATAGGCTAGGAATACGCATTCCTTTTTGAAACGACAAATAACAAGATCTGAATTTGAGCTATGAACAATTAATAAAGGTTCAGCTACCAGACATTCCCCGCCTTAGCATACAAGTCAAGTCGGAAGGGAATTTCGACTGAGGCTCTATCTTTTTCATCGCATCTACGTCCAATACGCTTTATAAAACCGAATTTTTAGTTGCTTTACCGCATATTTTTCGAATATGTGTGCTCCAGTTTAAATTATTGGTAAGGATGATTCCAAGATATTCTACTGAGTCGACTACATTTATATTCGTTCCACAAATTTTCTACGGGCGTTTCTGACGCAATTTTTTCCTGTCAAAGAAATTTACGACAGCAAGAAAAGTATGCATATCTATAATAAATAGGCGTTAGGGAGTCAGCAAATATAACTATNCTTTACGGCAAAAAAATCGGCGGCTCCGTGAGGCACTTCCTTCTACCTCGCCTTTAGTATCCTATATGTATATCTATATATATATATATCCGGAGAAGCGTCTATATAAAGAGATATGCAAAGTTTCAGGTCGGTATCTCAAAATCCATTTTGGACTTTTGTCCGGCTTTTTCCGATTTCAGCCCACTGTGCAGCGGGACGGTTGAACGCAGCCTTCAACGACTGCGCCTAAAGTGTCTACGGCTGTTTGGGGACACTCTTGTAGATCTAGAGGGACCTCCGGCAGCCAGGATACTGGAGGATTGGGATCTGGGTAGCCCACTACGGACTCCTCAGCGAGCACCATCTCCGGAATTTGGTGCCCACTGTATAGTGGGTACAGAGTGTATAAGTACGAAGACCAAGTGGTACCAAAAGATTTTTGGAGGGAACGTGAGCAGAGTGACTGGGAGTTAGGAGCACCCCCCAAAACTCCACCACGAGCACCATCGCCAGGGTCAGAAGAACATCCCGAGCTGACAGTTACGTGTATAGTTAATGTGCAGCCGCTTTCGGGCTATAGAAAAATGCACAACGCAATGAGAAGGGTAAAGAACTATTTAAAAGAGAAAGAGGCGAAAGGAAAATATTTTCTTCGTTTAGGTGATTTTTTATTTTATATATGATCTCGTGCTCTTTGTGTTCCCTGTCTTGTGTTGCGTTTTTTGTTTATTTTTCTTAGTATATTATTGACTTATGAACTATGTAGTGTGTGGTCTTTCCGTAAGACTACCCATCCCCTGCTCTATTTCGTTGAATTGTTTCGAATCAATAATTTTTTTTCAGAATAACTTGGTCCTTAATGTCACCACTACAATGCGACCACCTTCTGCTACTTCGGCGGATCCGATAATC
The DNA here is from genome assembly GCA_000376725.2 of Ladona fulva. NCBI lineage: Eukaryota > Metazoa > Arthropoda > Insecta > Odonata > Libellulidae > Ladona > Ladona fulva. The sequence goes on along the minus strand of KZ309258.1, from coordinate 186,928 downwards.
AATAGCATGCAACTTTTCATGAACGAACGAGGAATGTGAGCGATTTAAAAATTATAGTCGTGAATTGCAGAAGTGTACGTAATAAGCAGACCGAATTCCTTAATCTCACGAGGAGCACTTGCGCGGATATGGTGATAGGAACGGAAAGTTGGTTAAGCGATGATATTGCATCAAGTGAGATATTTCCTCCNACTTCAGCCGATCCAACAGTAAGCGAAAAATAAGAGAAATAGATGCCAGGACAAGTCGTTTTAGGGACTCATTCTTTCCGCGAACGATACGCGATAACAATAAAGTAAAGAGGTAATTCCAACTCTTGGTGTTTACAACCCCTGCCATACCCCGAAAGGCGGCTTGCAGGGTTTTTATGTAGATGTAGAATTCTTAGCCTAATCCACAAGTGTCACTGTCATACGATCTCCATTTGAAAACCCCAGGAATAGTGAAATATCCATCCTAGACATTATAAGTTCGATCCCAGAATGTTCAATATTCCCGATTTTTCCAGTAAAAATGCATTGTGACTTGACTTGTGGGGGCCTTGTGGCCCCCTCTTCCCTTGAATGCATTGTGCGGATTTTTGGAAATTTATTTTGAGTACTTTCCGGGATGGTAGAGGATTGAAAATCGAGTTGTTTTTAAAATACATGCTTCTGCAATGTAAATAGTGAAGATATTCGCCGGAATGGTTTATTTNCCAGGGTAAAAACCCTCAGGTATACTATAGAAGTGTTTGTGCTCTATCTACGACCTGAATTTCAACGTTCTATCTTACTTAAGAATACCCTAAATTATTTTATGAATGTTTTGCACTAAGTATCTAGCATCGAACCTGGGGCCATTAGGTATAAAGCTCTTGCGGAAAACGGAAGATAAAATCATTTTCTAACGATTCCGTAAATCTCAACGTTCTATCATTATGGTAACTACGCTAAACGAATTTTTGAAAATACGCTCAATGCATTCTTATGGGAAAATGGCCGTTTTTGGGGCCTCCTAGAATCGAACCCATGATGCCTAGAATCGATGTCCACTTCATTCCATAGTATCCAAACCCGGGACTTCCCGGCAAAAAAAACGGCGGCTCTGTGAGGCACTTCCTTCCACCTCATCTTTAGTATCCTATATGTATATATATCTATATATATATATATATATATACGAGTAAAAGTTGCTTGCATACTGCAAGCTTAATGTAAGATAGTTTAACTAAGGCATTACACACCACCTGCAACACTCCGCCTTCCATACACCGAGTTCCATGCACCAACTACAAAAACCTAAACGAATTATTCATATTACGTGCATACGAAATATCATAGCATCGAACCTGGGTCTACTATGACAATTATTCTTACGGCATATGATAGAAATCCCTATCTTCTATAAATGTAGCGAATTTTAACCTTCTACCTGACCGGGAAATCTCGTAACGAATTTTTGAAAATTCGGTAATTCGAATAGTCCTGGGATCGAACTTGGGCCTTCAGGGCAAAAAGCTATACGGCATCCGATAGACAATCATCCATTCTAACAACATCGTGAATTGCAAGTTTCTATCTCAACGGAAAATACCCTGAATGAATTCGTAATCGTAGGTCATATAAATTGCCCTAGCATTGAACTAAGGACACCCAGTGTAAAAGCCTTTAGGTTAACCATTGAGGTTTGTCGTCGTTATCGATGACGTGAAATTTAACGCTCTACCTTACCTTAAAATACCCTAAATGACTTCTTGAAAAATTTGCACTAAGAATTTACCTAGCATCAAACCTGGTGTCATTAGGTATAAAGCTCTTGTGGGAAACGGAAGATAAAATCACTTTCTAACAATTCCGTAAATTTCAACGTTCTATGTTTATGCTAACTACGTTAAACGAATTTTTGAAAATGCGCTTAATGCATTCTTATGGAAAAATGGCCGTTTTTGGGGCCTCCTAGAATCGAACCCATGATGCCTAGAATGGATGTCCGCTTCATTCATTCAACGGCGGCTCTGTGAGGCACTTCCTTCCGCCTTATCTTTAGTATCCTATATTTATATATCATCATCATCATCATCATCAGCCATTTTCAATCCGACGTCGGATGTAGGCCTCTCCAAGCGCTTTCCAATTCTCTCTATTCTGAGCTTCTCGTTACCGAGTTACCCCTAAATACTAATGATGTCTCTGTTCCTTTGGTCCCTAGGTCTTCTTCTTGGTCTCTTCACGTCTCTTGGTATCCAGTTCAGCACTGCTGATGTCCATCGGTTGTCGTTTCTCCTTGCAACATGGCCTGCCCACATCCATTTNATGTATAACCTAAATCCGTTACCTTTATTTTAATAATTCGTTGAATATTATTTTTATTATTATTACCCGGATCCGCTTCCACTAAAGGCAAATGTGTAACCCACTCGGCTATCGATGTCTAAAAGCGTAAACGATTACCATAACCGTTTCGAGAAATGATCCGAAATGTAAACTAATATATTTGGCCATCCTCTCACGCATTGCGCACTATCAATTGGAGTAGAATCTCCAAATTCTGACGGTGGATTTAAAATTGTCTCGTAGAATCCGGTAATGATTTTTACTCAATTAAGAACATTATGTTTATAAATATATATAAATTTTGTTTTTAAGCAGTTTTTTTAACAGGTGCCTTAATTGTCATATGTTAGGATCGCTTAAAGTTTCATCGGAAAAACTGCAAGATCTTCCTAAATTTCAAAAATCATCCCTGAAAGGTCCGGAGCACCCTGATTTATCAGGAATTAATTACTGGATTTGTCGGAGTTCCAAGACCTACTGGTTATGGTTTCCTTGTTGAGTTAGGATCTGCTTCTTAGGTACACGGCCTGAGAGTGCACGAAGCATCATTGCAAACATTGTAAGCAGGTGGGGATGAGAAAAAGGAATGTGAGAGGAGATGGGCAGGAAGCGATTGGTGGGTGGGTGAGAAAAAATGCTGCTATGGAGTGAGAAAAAAGATCGTGGATAGAAAACAGGGGGAAGAGAAAGTGAGGGAAAAGGGAAAATGGTGGGAGAGAGAAGCATCAGAGTGTGAAAGAGAGAGTCTAACACAGCACACAGAGCGTCTCGAGACAAAGAGGATGCATTACTTCACTTCACAATTTTCCTCCTCAAATAACTCTTCACGGCTACAAATTTTACCATGGATTCGTTTCAAACGCTGTTTCAAATGGAAAAGCTTTAAACCGTCCAATAGAAAATTCCTCCGAATTATTTGACATTTGAAAGAGTCTAATTTTCGTTGAAAGCCAAAACACAATTTTTGTCCGCTCAATCTGTATAGAAGCATTAACTCATTGGATTTGACCATTTGTTTCTTTGCGTCTTTCAAACGTACTTGAATTTTGTTACTGGTGAATATGCAATACCAAATCGAAAGTATCCTATCGTTTTTATGCGAAGCGAATATTCCGCACTTCATAGAGATGAAAAAGAGTAGAACTGTGATTTGAGTAACATTTTCGTGAATTCGCCTCCACACGAATCTCAACAGCGAACTGACCATCCCCCATAGTTATTTCTTCATAGGTCGTTTAAATTTGAATGGATCTCGTAGTATTCCGAATCTCACTCTTTCTGGAGTCCAAAAATAGCGTATTCATTCATTAGACTGATAAAGTTCGTCCTCGAAATAATATGGACTTGCGAATTTCCTTCCGAATCGAATCTCAAATCAATACGGCACCCATTATTCGAATTCTAATAAGAAGATGACACGATAGTTATATTTGCTGACTCCCTAACGCCTATTTATTATAGATATGCATACTTTTCTTGCTGTCGTCAGTTACTTGACTTCTCTCATTTCGGCTGAATTAGTTCTGTGAATGGAAGATTGAAAAATCATTAAAAAGAAATCCAATCATTTTTGCGAGAAAAATGGATATGTCGGGAACACGATAATAAAAACTAGAAGTGAGTACCCCTTAATTATGTGCTGACAACTAACAGGTATCTTTAATGTAATTTATCATGCTTTCAATAAGAAAATGAGTCTGAATTACTAACTAGAAGAAAATTAAACGAGAAAAAGCAAGTCAACATTCATTATATTTATATGAAAGCCTCCGTTTAATTCAAGGAAGGATATAAATATGCTTCCAAACTTTTCGAATTACCAATCGAAATGTACGAATTACTTCTGTTATACCCGAATCGAATCATTATCACTGAAATCGAATCAAATCTCGAAAAATCTCTACTTTATCGCTAACTCATCTTTTCTTCGGTTACATACAGTACTACCTTCATATGCAATTCTACAAGAAAGATAACGAAACTAACTTGAAATTATCGTCCGCGATGCTCTTCACCGCGAGAGCCTTTCAAAATTCACAGAACTTCGGTAAAATTCCCCCTTGTAACGCAGTAAGGATATACATATTATGAATTATGAACTTGGAGAAATTTTATGCGATGTAATTTCTGCAAAGTTTTACGGAACCAAATGGCAATGAATGTTTACAGTTCGACCGTCTTTTGAAATATAAATCGTAGGTTTTCAAGTTAGGTAGCCGAGTAGTAACTAATATCGATCATGCTGGATTTGCAGTACAAATAATCAAATAATACGGTGCCGCTGGCGTTTACTGGCGTTGCTTTATTTCCTCTTCGCATCCCAAAAGCATACTTTACTTTTTTTCAGTCATCAAGACTAACTATCTTTTGGTTCATCATTTCTGGATCTTAGATAAATAATTGTTCATAGAAATAGTTGTCGCATTTTCTTGCGATTGATGATTAATGTATATAATTGGTATTTTGTAGGTAGGCTTTTAAATCGAAGAATAATCTAAAGTTATACGCCTGAGCCAATACGTTGAATTCGAACGGACTTCGGCTAAATTTTGTTATAAAAACATATTGTTATTAGCTAGTTAGCTTACGTTGAAAAAATGCAGTTTGACTATAAGGATTGTATGCTTTCCTGGTGTACAGATTGTATAAAGGATTCTCAGGTTTCGACCCAGGTAAGTTCTGGACACTTTGCTGTAGCCGTAATGTCGGCAACGGAGCACAGCACTTTCTTCAAAACTTACCCGGGATAGACTATTATGACACAAATTTAAGAGCCCACAAATGATCGAAAATGCGAATCTGCAGCATTTTTAATACTTGCGTTGGAACTGAAAGTGCGAAATCTAAAAATTGCTCTGTAGTTATTAAAGCAGTCTACCAGTGGACCTGTGATGAGCGCATCCTGAGATAATGAATAGCAACTGGAGAATCATTTAGTTAAAAAAATTCGTGCATAACTTTTAAATGTGAAACGAGACACGGTCAACTTCTAACAGCATTGTTCATTTGGAACGATACTATCTTTCCATCTTTCCTTACCACCATTATACTATTCAAGAGGTTGAAAATCTTGCAGCAGAGGAGGGAATTTACAGTCGCCCAGTAACACACATTAACAGCATTAATTCGGAACTCATTTTGTAATAAATGCATATACGAGAGTTATAAAAAAGCTTCATGAACAACATACTGTAGCTAACAAAATTGTAATATCAAGAATAAGTGGAATGACGTAATATAAGACCAGATTCAATATAACGTTAGTTGAATAATTCGGTAAGAAATCACCATTATTTATACATAAACACACGTAAAGACGGAATTTGAGTATGGTTCACATTTCTGGATCAAACCTGCGGATAAAATGGTGGCAAATGTTGAAGATGAACTCCCTGAATTTAGTAGTATCGTTCAAGTACTTCGGCAGCTGAGATCATTTTACACACACGGTCCCACGCCGGGAATCGAATCTGGTACCGCTTTCATCGAAGACCGGAAGCTTTCAAAAGCTGTTATTGAGATAAAGAAAACAGTGAAGATTTCAGAGAAGCAATTTGCTGTAACTCATTATCATGTGTTAATATAGCAGTGGACCGACTTGATCAAAGAGAAAAAACTACCACATATTTAAATTCATGTTTGTTGATTTGTCTGAACATAATATCAGTTATACAGCCCAAGAGAGAAAAAAACGCGGAATGAGAGAGGAGAGTTTAAATAAGAATCGGCTTGCTGATGTATCAAAACAGTATTCAGCATTTCCCAACATGCGAACTTTACGCTACCTAGAGGGTATATGAAATATTTCGGAGGAGGTTATGGATTCTGAACTACGTTACATTTAGATTCCATAAGAAGTAAGCTCTTCATTAATAATTTCATCATCACTAATGAATAAATTGGATGCTGTGATTGCTGTTATCACTAGCAAAGTAAACAGGGATTCTTGGAAGCATTTCCATAGAAATAGGTGTATAAAAATAACTGAAGTGCATACATCTGGAATAAATGATTTATCTGATGCTCTGTTAACTATTCTACCAACGTCTATTGAAACATGAACATGTATTTTCTGCGGCAGGTTCTATGTTACAATTTGCACACAATTTTAAGTGACTATAGTGTAAGAAATTTTTTTAGAAACTTATTTTGTCAGCAATGAAAAATAACTAATGGGTCTAATATATTGACAACGGCAACAGTTAGAATTATTCGGTGATTTTATAATTTTTATATTTAAGTTTGTATTATTTACTTTTGGTAATAAATATAGTAGATGAAATGTATTCATAACAATGCATTTAATTAACAGAAGGGAAGAGTTATATTGGCTTACTATCGTCCTAGAGTGATACGCCAGTGGCGTATGGGACTTATTAATACCTTACCTAATTTACTAGCTTCTCTGAAGCTGTTGTTGCTGGAGGAGATTCTGTAACCTAATTTGATATCTCCTGAATGACCTTGAGTTCGATGCTAGGATTGTTCAAATTTCGTCTATTTAATTTACGCTTGGCGGCTTTTTTATAATTTGTTTGGGTCACCTTCCGAGAAGCCAGATAGCTGTAATTTGGCATGTGAATAACATTTCTGACTGTATTTCGTACTCTAGGTTTACTACTTCCATATTGTTCGATGCCAGGGCAGGTTAAATATTCCTCCATTTAAATTCTACGGGAAACCGAATCTTAGATTTAGCTTCTTCCCAATATGATATTTCCTAAAACCTTAGGGACATATAATGGAGAAGCTTTTGAATCGTAATGCTAACCGGACAACTACCAAATGATCCTGGGTTCGATGCTGGGACAGTTTAAATTTCGCCCATTGAAAATACATGGGGCAGCTTTTTCATATATTTAAATGCGGGATTTCCGTTATATACACTATATATATCTTGTATATATCTTATATACCGGATCTTGAAAATTGGAGATAGAATCCAAGAAATTCCCCGTGACTATTGAAGTGGGAAGAAGGAGGTAAGATGCGAGAGTACGAAATGGTGTATCCCAAGTTTAAAAGGAAGATTTATAGCTAAGATTTTTCAATGTTACAGATCAACGTTCAGAGTCCTGAGGATTATATTGAGTAAATCTGGCTTCTTAAAATCTTTAAAAATCAAGGAACGCGAGCAGAAAACAGATATAGCGAAATATTCATTCGTTAATAGAGGTATTAGAGAATGGAATTCTTTACCTGGAGAAGTTCTCATTCCAATGCTGAAAAATGTCAAAGCGTTCAAAAAAAGGATACAAGCAATATGTATGTAGTTTTTTAGAACGATCTCCTGTCATGATATTCCATGCAACATTGTACATGCGACTATATGGATAAACACCACGTATCTTACTTTAGTCACTTCTATTTCTACTTAATGTATAATATTATTTTTATTCTTGATGAACTTGTTTAATTTTATATGATGTAATTTGTTTCATGTATTTTTATATTCAATACGTATAATTATTATATGTTATGTACATTTTTCAAATACTGCCTACGGGAGGTTTTTGGAGGGTTTTCCCTCCCGTCTTGGGCGAATGCCAGGCAGTTTTCAAATTATCATGTTATACTTCCCTCCAACGTTGCCACCTGGCCAAATGGCCAAATTGCAATGCAGATCTCAATAAATAAATATTAATAGAAACAAGCCTAAGAAATGGTGTTCATTTATATGAAAGTACAAAATGAGTTCCTACAGCGTATTTAGAGGAAAATCGAAAGAAACTTGGGCGAGGAGCCCGCCTGTTGCAATCAAGCGTTAATTCAGAGAATCTGTGAGAACAAAATCTATAGAGTTAGGATGCATTTTGAGTTTAAAATGCATGTTATGTTTTCCAGGTTTTACTTTTTATATAAAAGAGTCTTGTTATGTTTATTTGATTAGAATTTTGATTTATCAAACTCAATGTTTTCGGCTAAACGTGTCAGAGATGTAGGATTTACAGGTAACCGCACAGGTGAAATTACAGGTAAAATTGTACGTAAAATTCTGAATTGCCCCCTTATCATTATGTGTTGAAATTCCAGAAGTGGAAAGCTTATCCTTAAATTTCATTGCGATACTTCTAAGATAGTTATTAAATTATTCCCCATGTATGACAGCAAATGACGTTGATAACGAATGAGATATTAATAGACGTCGTTTTTTCTTTGGCCAATGGAGTCTCGGATTTGACTCAGGTAACCCGAAAAAACTTCTATAAAAAATGCTCGTAAATTTTCATTTCATGGATTTAATCGTTTTTTTGCGAATTGGACATAATAAGCGCACGATCGACGCAAAAGAAGCAAAACTATAATTGTATTTCTGCTGACTAATGAATATTTTTTTTGATTAGAATTCGCGCAAATTTGAAGAAAATGTACCAATGTTTTTTTTGACAGTTGACCTATTTTCACAAACAAACCTTAACAACCGAATGAATTTTTGAATTCTTTCAACATTTGAATCTATTCGGAAACAATGAGTTTTCAATGGGAAAATATAACTGACCTTCAGTTGTATTATTAATAAAACATTTCGATGTTTTGGTAAATTTAGCAAATTCTGTAGATTGCTTAGAGATTTGGTGAAAATCCAGAGTAGAATATGAAAGATTACGTTGTTATCTTTTCTCGTTTTAATTCATGACTCATAGATGACTTTTTGACCATGGAAATTTTCAGTAACACTTAATGGAAATTTAGGAGACTAAAAAACACTGCCCCGGCATTTAAATATCATCAAAGTTCAGTTTGGCGGAATTAATAGTACTGCCGAGGAACAGTGTCGCTTCAAACTGGAAAAACGGTGAAATATTCGCAGATTTGAAGAATTTGCTGGAAATAGTTACGGAGTACGATTAGATATTTTGCGTATCTTATTCGACTACAAAGGTTGAAATCAGACGAAACGAAAACGAATGAAGACGAAATCGTGATTTCGTGGTAATCGAGAATAGAGTAACAACTATGTGGTTTCCACAAGTTACTTTTTCGCGATAATCACGATATTTATAAAGAAAATGATTTTCGTCTAAATGAACACTCTGAAAGCCGCCTTTCGGCCCTCTTCTCCAACTTAAAAAATATTTCAGTGGAAAGAGCGACAAAATGTACCAAATAAATGAAAATGTGCAGTTTATACATAAAATGAAAATCGGTGCCAAAATACGAAATGTACCTATAGATTAAATGTACGTATATACTAAGAGACGGCAAATTTTGAAAGCATATTGCGAAAAATAATCTCACTAAATTTATGGGCAATATAACATTTAAGTACAGCAAATATAGAGAAAGGATCGGAAAATGACGGGGGGTAATTCCTGGGATGGATAGTGAATGAGAATGGGCTGATTATGAAGACGAACGACTAACCGAACAATTGGAATGATATTTTTGCTGTCTGTTTGCATTTTAGACACTGCGATGGAATGAAGGTGTAGAATAATGAATAAGAAAGTTACATGATGCGCAATTGGAGAAAATCTGAACTTAAGATTTCCATAGCAACATATCGATCATAGAGATTTTCATCCTGGCAATAGGGCATATACTGCTTCGGATGCTTACCCAAACACCTATCCTGAAAATGGGTATTAAAAAACTCCAGAGTGTATGTTTATTGCGTAAATAATTACTCATTTATGAGCTGGGAATATAAACCATTGCGGTAAAATTGAATCGTCTAGGAATGATGTACAACAGGACCCTATCTGTCGAAACGAATTGTAAATTAATAGATTCGGACATCCGATTATGATGATTGGAAGAGACTAAATTTTTAAAATAAACTATTTAAGACTGCATGAATGTTACAGAATTTCCTATGAAATTTTCAAATGAAAGACGTCAAGCTGTCAGTATTGAATAGTTTGTGTAACATACAGGTTTTAAGTCAGCTATCAGAGGGAGAAAACTGAAACGTTCTATCGGAGAGAAAACAACTGCAATTGGTACTTGGAAATCTTCCCTATTTCTATAAAGAAAGGTGTGGCAGCTATGATGATACCGGAGATATTGCGATAAAATCTAAATAATTTGCGGGGAAATCCTCGAAAAGCCGAATATAACAAGTTTGAGAGAATTAATCTTTCTTAATTATTCCCGAAGAACGATAAAATGTGATAGCGTTCACTGTTACGAGTTAGACAATTTTAAGTTATGGCGCTCTTGAAGAGTGATATCATTATTTTGACAAAATAACGAAAAAGCACGAAAATTCTGACCTGATCCAGGACATACTAACACATCACTTGAGAGATATGAAGAGATAGAATTTTCAAAGAACGAATAGAAACGAGTTTTTAGATAAATAATTACCAGCAACGTAATCATGGTTGTAATGTGAGTTTTTAGAAGGACATATAAGCGCTTAAACAAAATTTATGAAATGAGTATTTGTAAAATATTTCGAGGTTCCAAAGCGCGGCTTCCGCTAGATTCTCTATCTTTGAGGAACTTCAGACCCGTAATGAAGCAAATAGAAAGTCAGCAAATTTCTATAGAATTTTATCTGGAAATTTCGATTCTTGTCGAAAAAACTGACTTCTTATTACTTTGCATGAACACAGTTCGAGTCCTGTTCACTTGAACTTCCTGTATCAGTTGAAGATATGTTTTAAATTGGCTAAACCAAGACGTTGCTTTGCGGGCTGGTTGGTCACTGATGAGTGCGTACGGTCACGAAGTCGTTAAATTGTAGTCTCTATCCTCATATACTTGTAATGATTCCTCTGATATATTCTCTAATGTTATTTTTATCGAAGCTTTACGTTCAAATCGTGACTAGATGAAAAAACCGGGACATTTTCGTTCAAATCGGGACGTAGGTTACTGAAAACTCAGAACAAAAAAGCTCACTTCATCGTCTACCTCCTCGAATAATTGTAGTATCTAATATTACCGGTAGATTGAGAATTAAAATTGCCTTCATGTATCATTTTAAAATTCTTTGAGTGCATCTGTATCGACTACCTCATCTTGAAGAGAGGTGCTGAAATGTATGATTCCGCACCTTCATGTCATCGGTCGTTGCCGTAGGGAGCGTAAATGTAGATTTGTTGTTAATTGTCACTTTCTGCTAAAACGGCATTCTTCTATGCGACCAGTAGCAAATAGAAATGGATGAAGGAAATCAATAGAGGGCGCCGTGAATACGTGATTTTTGGTGAGGAGCCGAAATGAGTTCCAATACATAGGCGAGATGTAAAATTCTCATTTGGAACTCGTATTGGACGAGAGTATAACGTAAATGAAGCGTCTTAAGATCTTACGCCTCATTCCTTTTGGTTGAACGTTTTAAAGCGAAAATGAAGGGAGAAAGGTGAGCGTGAGAGGGGAGGAGAGCGGAAGAGAATGGAGTAGATGGAAGAAATGCTATAGGCTGCAGCGAAGCGTCCGAAGCCGACCGGTGAATCCATGCGTGAAATGGGTTTCCATGCCCTCAAAGTCACGTTTTGAGTCCGCAACCTCAGTGAAGTATTAGCGGAACAGCTTTGTCGTGAAGGAGCAGAGGATTGCGGCTTTGGATGATGAAAGTTTTGGATTGTGAGGAGAAGTCGCTTGGGATATGGAGATTGAAAATGGCGGAGAAATTGCATATATGTTGAGCGAGAGAAGAATCAGTATCGAATTAACTACTGATAAGGAAATTCATTTTGGGTGGAGTGAGGATCGACGGGGTGCGAAGACACATCGCTATTGTTGATCAATTATCATAAGATCATAAAGATCTAGAATTCTCGATATTTACTGCTCTTCGGCAACTTTTATAAGTCGATCGATAACTACGGACACAAAATGCATAGGTAAATCGTCCAAATGGGCAGCACTAAGTACGCTCAAGTAGCCTCTATTTACATCTCCGCTTGCGCAAAATAAACTCGTAAATTCTGTAAGGAAAAGGAACACGGGTGTGGTAAGACATTAGAGTTCAAGAAAATAGCCGCTCAAAGTAGCCGTTGTGGGTACGGCGGCTATTAGGAGCTTTTCTCGAACTCTAATGACTCGTAAATTCAGCAATTCGCATAACATACGAGCAACAATATACAATGTAATTCACGTGATATGTCACTATTAGAATGCTGAGAATTACTCGTCGCTGTGTGAACGCTCAACTATGAGTATTCGTAAGCCAATGCATTTAATGGTTTCTTTTAAATATCTGTAACCAATAGCCTCGCTATAACTATCACAGTTTGGATAAGTAAGAACCTCTCAATTAAACACCCTTTTATTAACCAATAAAACACTCAATTATAGTAGAAAACTATATTCTCACGGGAAGTTGATGATATGAAACAAGTGAATCAAGGGAAAATATGCATTCGCGAATATGCAAATTCTCGATATATTTGTTTTCGATCTGGGGAATGTTTAGGTGCCAAAGTAACTTTCTTCGAAAAGTTGAATACTCTTTTAATCAAAACTTAAAATCAAATCTCTTGTTAGAATGAATTACAGAGGAAGAGTGTATCCGCTGAAAATTGCCGTGATATATACATGGATTGACGATAGAAGGCGATTTTAAATAGACTCTAAATTAATTCAAATTTGTTTAGGATGGAGGAGATAGGAAGAAGCCGAAAAATTGGAGAAAATTGGAGGAGAAGAACAATAGGGACGAAAAGGCCAAGGAAAGAAGAGGTTTGGAGGAAAAGTAATAAATCGTTGTAAGTATTAAATCATAAAAAAGAGAAACGATAATAAGGATGTGAGAATACGGATATAATACGTCAAGAATCTCCAATCTTGTTGCTCCTTTACAATGAAATACTTATTTTACTGATTTCATAAGAGAAAGAGTATCAAATCGCCTCAAGTCTGAGCATCAGTTTATATTTTAGTCATTTTTATGTTATATTCATACTGTATATATTTTGTATACTGCAAAGGTTACTTCACAGTAATTTTAGAGCGTGTTAGGAAATCTTTACTTTTTTGAGTTGAATTGGAATCAATCATGAAAATGAAACATTCTAATACCAGATTTTTCTTTAATGATTTAGCTGTAGCATTTTGAATAAAAAAGGAAATTAAGAAAAAGCTGCAAGTAAATTAAGAACCAGAATGTTTGTGGTAAATTTACATGGTAGTTCATAGATACGCACACGCAATTCTATTTCGCTATTACCTTTAAATACTCCTATCCAAACAAAGCATAGTTTCCTATCTTCGTATACATCTTTCGCATTATACTCACCTTTTCAAACATTATATTGCAATTTAGGGTACTCTTTCTTATGCATTCACTAAAACTTCCACCGAAATAAAAAATCGGTCCAAATTTTTCTAAAGAGCTATTTACACTCCCCTCACGCGTCTGCTTTGCCATTCATCTTCAGTCCAAATCCAATCTCTTTTGATACTTAATTTCACTCCTCATTCTCCCATTACTCACTTATTCAGTCTCTTCATTCATTCAGTTTCCTCTCCTTTCATTCATTCAGTCAGCTTCTCCTTACATCGAACCGGAAGCGAACTGAAAACGTATACCGAAAAAAATGTAATATTTGCGTGGGGGAAACCGAACTCCAACAAAGAAATTGAAATTCTCGAACCGAAACCGAAAACAGTTATGTAAGACCTTTATTATTAAGTCGGGGTTGACACTGTAATGCCTCTTCTTCCATCTAACCTATCGTCAACTATACTAATAAAACCATGAATAATGTATGTGTAAATAGAAATAGAGAGGAAAACTTTAGGGGTGAAGAAACTTAGGTAATATCCTAGGATAAATGATTCACAACGGGAAAATATCAAAGAAGATTAAACAATAAAGAAGGGGAATCTGAAAAATCTGCGCAAATCAACTGGTGCTAGAAGCTAAAGGTTGTACAGGAAAACTGTATAACATTGAAATCACAATGGTAGTACAACAACAAATATTACACAAAAGAAAATCAATTGCTATACACATTGCTATTATTTACTTATAAAGAGAAATAGAAATCACTAGGAAATCATCATTTAATAATACTACAGAAACATCTTGTCGCAATTAAAATCGTTTCTTCTTCTTCCTTTTGCACTACAGCCCAGTATGAGCCTTGGCCTTCTCTACAATGTCCCTCCAGGATTTCCTATTTCCGATTATTTGATGCCNGAAGGTAGTGCATCACAGAGCCGTCGACTTTTTTTTTCCGTAAAGTCCCGGGTTTGGACACCTAGGAAAAAAGCGGACATCCACCCTAGGCAACATAAGTTCGATTCTAGGGGGCCCCAAAAATGACCATTTTCCCATAAGAATGCATTGAGCTCATTTTCAAAAATTCCTTTAGCATAGTTAACATAAAGATGGAACGTTGAAATTGACGGAATTGTTAGAAAATGTATTTATCTCCGTTTGTCACGAAAGATTAACCCCTATAGGCCCCAGGTTAGCTGCTAGGTAAATTCTTAGTGCAAAACTTTCTAGAAATCATTTCGGGTATTTCTAGGTAAGATAGAACGTTGAAATTCACGTCTTCGATAAAGATCAAACACCTCTATAGCATCCGTAAAGGTATTTACACATCTGGTCCGCACATTTATCGCGGTTTTCCAGAGATAACGTCCCTTTAAACCTATGGGATGAGTGAAAAAGCGTTCCCTTTTGACATAAACAGATTGTCATCTTTTTCTAAAGCAGCTGACGGCACGGTTCCGTTGCGCTTTTTAATTTGGTGCACTTTTTGAAATGAATTATTCTTGAAACTATGCTAATAGTTAAAAGCGAAGATAAAACACGTATATAGATTGATGTAGGATCTGTAAGACGCCGTAAACACCCAGCAGTGTATGACAGGGTGTGTATATATGTCTTACCAAACCTATCGTATACTAGAGCCGCCGATTTTTTTGCCGTAAAGTACCAGGTTTGGACACTATAGAAAAAAGCGGGCATCCATCCTTGGGATCATGGGTTCGATTCTAGGAGGCCCCAAAAACGGTACTTTTCCCTTTTAAATGCATTCAGCGCATATTAAAAAAATCCGTTTAGCGTATTTAGCATGAAAATTAAACGTTGAAATCTACGGAGTCGTTAGAAAATGATTTCATCTTCCGTTACTTACAAGAGCTTTATGCATAATGGCCACAGGTTTGATGCTAGGTAAATTCTTAGTGCAAAAGATTCAGGAAATCATTAAGGATATTCCTAGGTAAGATAGAACGTTGAAATTCACGTCATCGATAGAAATCAAACACCTCTATAGTATACCTAAAGCTTTTTACCCTGAGGGTCCCTAATTCGATGCTAGTGCAGTTTTTATGTCTGAAGTTTTGAATTCATTTAAGGTATTTTCCGTTAAGATAGAAACTTGCAGTTCACAGTGTTGTTAGAATAGATGATTGTCTATCGTATGCCTAAAGTATCTTGCCCTAAGGGCCCAGGTTCGATCCCAGGACCATTCGAATGACCGAATTAAAAAAAATTCGTTTCTGGATTTCCTGGTCAGGTATAAGGTTGAATTTCAACGTTCTATCTTTACGCTATAGTACGCTAAATGAATTTTTGAAAATGCCCTCAATGCATTCTTATGGGAAAATGGCCGTTTTTGGGGCCTCCTAGAATCGAACCCATGATGCTTAGAATGGATGTCCGCTTTTTTCCATAGTGTCCAAACGCGGGACTTTACGGAAAAAAAATCGGCGGCTCCGTGAGGCACTTCCTTCGGCCTGGTCTTTAGTATCCTTATACACCACCTGCAACACTCCGCCTGCCATAAACGGACTGCCATCTACTAACTGCAATACCCTAAACGAATTATTGAAAATACGTTCGTACGAATAGTCCAGGCATCCAACCTGGATCCACTAGGATAAAAACCTTACGGTAGAAGATGTTAAGATACCATCTATTAACGTCCCAATTTTCAGCTTTCTATTNTTCTTCCTTATCTTCTGTCGGTGCATATACATTAAATAGTGAAAGATCACAAAATTTTCCTCTTATTCTGAGTTTACATATTCGTTCGTTTATAGGTTCAAAACCTTTGATAAACTTTCTCATCTCTTTTCCTACTAAGAATCCTGTTCCTAATTGTCCAGTTCTGTTCATATCACAGCTGTAGAATAATGAGAAATTTTGTTTGTGAATTAAAATCGTTTAACTAATTAAAATGGGAATAATCGATTGAAGAAGTACTTTTATAACCTTAAGGAAATTGAAGATGCTGAGTAGGATTTAAAAAATAGTAGTGATAATAACATGAAAATGAGGCTCATTAATAATTACACACAGACACATTTAAATCGAGAGACCTGGAAATATTTCAGAAATAGTACAGAGAAATGAGCGCTCAGTGATCTGTGTTGAGCTGAATATAATGAGTTGTGGAAGGAGGCATACTAATTGAGTGAGGCATTTTTTTGATGGTTTGGGCGGAAATGGATGATTTTATATTATGTAGACGGGCTTTCCAAAACTTAATGGCAGTTACTGAAAACGATTTACGAAACATCTCCGTTTAGTAAATTAGGATGAGAGATTGTTTATCCCTCTGGTATTGTAATATTGTACAGATAGTTAACTAACAAATTCAGAAGAAGTATTCAGTAGTATATGTTTGCAAGACACTGTGAGCTGACAATAGAAGTTTTCGACGAGATTGGAGTCGATATATGATCGAAGATTTCATCGGAAATGTGCTCGTATTTTTTCAAGTTAAATGTAAACCGAATGCATTCTGGGTACACAGAAACATAGTAGCCAGTTCTTTACATTGGTTCACAATTTCAAACCCCTAAAACTCCTTAAAGAGATCTCCCACAGCGAGTACAGCGACTTAAAGGTTACTAAGGATACCCACGAATTCTCTCTAACAAAGGATTAACAATATTCCCCCGTCTCTTCCATCTCTGACTACGAATTCAATTAACCGCCAACTTCGTTTGACTTTTAGAATAAGCAATTATTAGATTTAGATGTAGTCCCTTTCCGTTTTACGCGTAAATTTCTTAATATTTTGGAAACTTTTCTCAAAAGACTATATCGCTTTGAGAGTATTTGAGAACAACAATTTTATATCGCTATTTCTTTGTGGCAATGAGAACATAAAATCGTATAAATGTCTGGATTCGGTCTTCTTCGTCGGTTTGGATGTCGGTTAATAATGTTTGAAAATTCCCTCAATGGATTTCAATATTCATTCCTTCATTTATATATATATATATATATATATTCTCTAGTAAAAGTTGCTTGCATACTGCAAGCTTAATGTAAGATACATTAACTAAGGCATTCCACACCTTTTGATCCACTCCGCCTTCCATACACCGAGTTCCATGCACCAACTAAAATAACCTAAACGAATTATTCATAATACGTGCATAAGAAATGTCCTAGCATCGAGCCTGGGTCCCTTAGGACAAATATCCTTACAGCATAACCAGCGATAACAATAACCCAGCGACTTCAGACTACACAAGGAAGTACGGAAATATGTATGCTTGGAATCACAAGAAGAGACAGGAAACGCAACACCTTGGTTAGGAAGATAACAGGATTGACAGACATCATAGATAAGGTAAGATCACTGAAATGGATGTAGGCAGGCCATGTTGCGATAAGAAACGACAACCGATGGACATCAGCAGTACTGAACTAGTTACCAAGAGTTGTGAAAAGACCAAGAAGAAGACCAAGGGACCGATGGAACGGAGACATCATACAGTATAGCAACGAGAGGCTCAGAATAGAGGGAATTGGAAAACCTTTGGGGAGGCCAACATCCGATGTCGGAGAACATAAAAAGCGAGGTAATCATAAAACTGTGACCTCCGTTGATCATTAGAATACCACATGTCAGTTTGAGAGGTTATGATTACATTCTTCTTCAAATTGGCGATAAGTCACTAAAAAGCGATCTGTGTAATTCGAGAACATTACTGACTTTATCACGCCAGTTTCCCTGCGGCTCAAGGCGCATAGATCACGCGTAAGATTACCTCGACGCAATATTTCTTTTCCTGAATTTGCATTTTTCGAGCGTTATGCAGATGTTCTAATCCTACTGAGACTTATGGGTTCATTTATCCCCCTCAACTACCCACGTCTCCGAAAATGTAAATCTACTGGGATATTTTTTCTCCTACTTCAGAGGGATAAACTTCTCTCTTTATCTTATTTAACACACTGTCTAGGTGTCATCGACTGCCATTTTAGCTAGTTTTCTTTTCAGCTGTAGTTATAATCAAATTTTACTATTATACTAGTAAACGCTCCCGTCAGGCATGACGAAACTTAAATTAGTTTAAAATTAGTTTAAAAATATATCTATTATCGTATATATCTGGTCCCCCCAAGCACGAATATCGTCGTAAGATCATAATAACTCAATATATTTGTTACCATTATTTATAATATTTATTATACTGTTTTCAAGTCATAAGGGCCTACTTTACGTAA
>KZ309258.1:125137-151013 GCA_000376725.2 Ladona fulva | reverse complement strand
TCTTTATTTTGGGCGAAATTGAGATTTTAGAATCTCCTCTTCCATTTAACCCATCGTCAATGTGAAAAAGTTAATACATTAATAATAAAAGTTAACCTAAGTCTACAGAAAATGGAAAGATTTAGTTGTGGATTTCATCAATGTTATAGTGGGATTCTTTTGACAATTTAATGAATCGCCGGTTCTCATTTCGTTAATTGTACTATCTCGCGCGAGATTCTATATTTTAGTTTCTTAATCGAGGGCTGGGTTAGAATTTTCTGCCATAGGAGACCAAATTACGTTTGAAAATATCACTTTTAACTGACGCAAATTTTAATCGCTGTTCTTCCAGGATCCAACTATCAAGCTAATGTGATTCGTGAAACAAAATCGAAGCCCCATATAAAGGAAATTTAAAAATGTTGCCACTTACAGAGTAAATACTCTCTCAGATTCTTCGTAGAGAAGAGAGTGGGATAGAGAAAGATTTTTTACTTTGCATATTACAGTAGCATCCAGTACCATACCCCCCTAAAATAATAAATATTAACGCAAAGTATATCTTAATGGGTTTTCTGTATGTAAGTTCTTATAGGAACTTCAATGAATATCACTTATGTATAGAAAGACTCGACTCTAATAGATAATCTGGAGAAAACCCTCTCGAGTTGTCAGCTGATATTCTGGACAAGTTCTGGGGAAACCGATGTGTCACCTAGAATATAAAAGTATCCTAGGAAATATTGTACTTCAATTTATAGCTAGAAACGCGGTAGAGAATGTTAGCTTACCGAAACTCTTTACAATTGATATGTAAATATTACAATGAGTTGTTATTCGTATTAGCAAATCGTACGAGCAATCAACTTTATCATAATATAATCAGGCTGTAAATGTAAAAATTTGAAGTGGAACCGGCAGAATAATGCTGCAAGTCTTCCTGTAAAACCTTATGTAAACACCGTAAGACAATAATTCATGAATATTTTAAACTATATATGTTTGTTCAGCTGACCGAATAGCTTATTATTCAATAGCTTATTTAATTAGATTTCAATTGGCTTTAAATTGTGAACTCAAGGACTTTGAGAATTTGCCGCAGGCTTTGCATATACGTAGCGTATAGCCATGAATTCTGCCATTAATTATTAGATGTAAATTTATTATAGACAAGTGTCTCATTTAGCGTGTGGAAGCCCTCTCGAGATAATTTAAATTCGATATCTAAGGAAAGCCGCAACCCACGACAGCGCGATTTTGAACGGCGTGTTTACCATTTCAGCAAAACTGGGGTTACAAGAGTTCTATAAGTCCAAATTCCAAAATATTGACGATGATCGGTGTCAAAGTTATATTTTATGTAAGTTTTATAATAGTTTTAATGAAATTTTAAATGGTACCATCGTATTCCAAATTCATATTACTCGTATAATTCCAAAAATCCGATGGTAGAGCTGCGATGCAGTTGGCCCTGGTCCTTCACTGTCATTCTCTTATCTCGAAGACATATCCAGCATGTATTTTCTCCATTTTGTGTTGTTGAGAAATAAGGAGTTTATTGAGCTCGGTGTATGGTTTCATTGAATGAACTTCTAACGTTCCTAAGAAACAGCAAATTCTTTCATCCTAAACAAAATTTCATGTCTCCCCTATTTATTCCAACTATGCATCAACCAACTGCGTTTGTGTGATTGGTGCGATTCGTGGCCTCAATACTGAAGGCTTCGAGGAATTCCGAATCCCTGAGGAACTGTAATATCAAAAATGAAGGAGAAGTAAAGAAATACCTATTACTTACATACATTGCTTTCAAAATAATTACTTCGATCATTTCCTATTGCGAAAATAATATTTTATGAGCTCAAACTCCTTTACCCAACCTTAACAGAAGTATAAAGTTTCTGTCGACAGACTGTAGTCGGACAGCATGTATCTAAACATACGTTTTTATAAATAAAAATATATTACAATTATTATTATCATTTTCTTGCACTTTCCCTGCATTTTTGCTAGAAAACATACTCCTGTCCAGTGGCTTGGTCATGTAGGTTCTTGGGAATGGAGATTTACCCTATCCCATGCTATCCTGGATACTTCACTTTTATTTGGAAACTTATGCTTAAGGTGACAAGTTTGCAGTAAGATTGCTTACTGCACTATGTGGACGATTTAGCTCAACTAAGTTACTCTTTTTTTTTGATTCACAATAATCTTTGTTGTTCGACAGAAACCCCTTCTGCAGAAATATCCGAATGGATGACTTCCGCTAACTTCCAGATACTTTTTATGTATATGCAAGGTCTACGTATTACTTCCGTCTCAGTCCTTTTGATGTTGTGGGGCAGTGCAACTGTTCTATCAATAACAAACTTACTGGCCTTTTCCATTAATAATAAATCTGGTATGTCGTAGTTTAGGGACTTGTCGGTCAAGACTGGTCTATTTCAATAGAGAATGATGTAATTTCTCTCCTATATTTCAATAGCTTGATATTTATCGTCCCATATCTCCATCAAATACTCCATATTTCATTCCCAACTGTTGATGAAATAGCTTTGCTAACTGGTTATGTTTTCTTGAAAACGATTATACTTATAATAATGCTATATTGATAATTACACTTATAATAATACAAGATTTAAACACTGTCATAACATGTTCAGTTAATTCCCCAGGTTTGCCACATTTTCGGACCTATCTTGGACGTTTAATTATAGGGTATGCTTTTGAAAGTGAAAGATTTTTATTACCCTCTCTTCAATTGAAATAAGGAGCCTTCGGTTCTAGATACAAGTATCCTTTACCTATCTATTGTATTGATAATTTCTTAACATCGAATAATTCATCCAGCCTTCTTGTAAACACTCCATCCTTTCTCACTCTATTTTATCCTCCTTTTGTTCCTATCTGATGCCTTCCTCTTTAACCTTTAATGGTGTAATGGTGTGTAATGGTTACAGCTTCAGCTGCCATCTTCACTAGTTCGCCAGAAGATATCCTCAGTTTCTCTTTCATTTCAGTAAACTCGATCGTACACATTTTCTTAATATTCAACAGACCCTCCCTACTTGCCTGGCAGACATAACCTCTTAAATTGGATCAGTTTGGATGATGCCGTTAAAACTTTCTCAGTAAAATACTTATCTTTTTGCATAAGCGATGAGAAGCGCATGGTTCACGTGCTTGAATTTAAATGAAGAAATTGAAAGAGAGAAAGTCTGCCGCAGCCGGGAATCGAACCCGGGTTCGATTTCTTCAAGAAATTTAAGGAGGGATCGATCTGTCGTTTTAGCTTAGAGGACAGAGCATCCGCACGGATATTGGGAGACCCGGGTTCGATTTCCGGCTGCGGCAGACTTTTTCTCTTTCAATTTCTTCATCTACTTATCTTTTTGTCTATCTCGTCTATGTTTCGAATCATTTTGCATCTCCAAAGGAATACATTAGGACTACTCTCCAAAGGAATACATTAGGACTACTCTCCAAAGGAATACATTAGGACTACATAATAATGACTCGAAATTCTTGAAAAACGCGTTTACGGCGCACAACTTATCTATACTCCCTTTGCAACCAACACATAATACCGTAAACTCATCCACATGGATCGATATCATAGTTACTGCCAATCCAGAGAGAGTCAAAACGTATGGACAGCTCGCAACACCCGAAATATCTCATCATGATTTGATATACTTATCTTATTCTCTTAAAACACCATAACCTAAGCAAAAGTATATTCATCATCGCGATACAAAAACTATAAACTATGATGATTTTATTAGTGATGCAACCTTTCTACCGTGACATAAAATAGAGTTTATCGAAAACCTGGATGAAAAAATTGAAATTCTAAATACTCTCCTTTTTAATTTACTTGACCTACACGCACCTGTTAGATTAATTAGTCTCTCCAAGCCTTTTGCCCCCTGGTTAACAGCAAAGGTTTAGAAAATGATGGCAGAACGCGATTCAACATTCCGTCACTTCAAACGTAGCGGGAATGCAACAATCTTTATCGAATATAAACGCTTGAGAAACCGTACGAAACAATTAATAAGGAACGCAAAAATTCGATTCGCGCACTCTATTTTGAAATGTAAATCCTCGGCACCCTTATGGAAAGAACTGCGTGGCCTTGGTATAGGGAAACCGAAAAAATCCCCGTTGCTTTCTTCTGAATGTCTAAATGCAGAACTCTCTCTTCCACCCACAGAAATTAACCCCGATCGCGACATTTATCAGATAGTCTGGCTTCGAAAATTATCGTCCCACCTAACCACGCCAACTTTGTCTTTAAGCCTGTATCTCAAATTTATGTGCTAAAGGCACTTAAAAGCATAAAATCCAAAGTCTCAGGAGCTGATGGAATTCCCATTCTCATAATCAGCAAGTTGACGCACATCATCTTCCCGGTAATAACTGACATATTCAATACTTCTCATCATCAAGGAAAATTTCCCTCGCAATGGAAGCAGGCTTTAACCCGTCTAATCCTAAACATTGCAAAATCTAACGGCTATAGTTGTAAGGAATACCGACCAATTAGCTACATCCCTGTCTTATCTAAGGCCCTGGAGAAGCTGGTTCACAGCCAAGTTACCGAATCCATCGAAAGAAACTCCCTTCTTTGCCCACCCTTTGCAATCAGGCTTTCGAAAACTTCACTCCACTGCTACTGCGCTCGTAAAAATAACAGACGACATCCGCAAGTCTACGGACAGTAAGAAATTGACCGCGTTAGTTCTTCTTGATTTCACTAAAGCATTTGACTCAATTGACATAGATATTATGACGACCAATCTTAAGGGATTGGGTCTCACCGACATTTCAGTCTCTTGGTTCTCTTATTATCTTCACAATTGCCAGCAGAAAGTAGTTTCCAATGAAGCGGCGTCTGAATGGATAGAAATCGATCGCGGACTTCCTCAGGGGTCAATCTTGGATCCCTTGCTTTTTTCCATCTATATCAATGACTGTGTTAAGGTAATTAAACACTGTAGTTACCATCTCTATGCCGACGATCTACAGATTTATTTGGATTCAAGTCCTTCAGAATTACCTCAATCGCTGCGTAAAATCAACGATGATCTGCAGCTCATCAGTAAATGGAGTAAATATTACTTTATCAACCTCAATCCTGTTAAATCACAAGCGATCATGATCAGATACCCTAAACTACTGAACTCTGTAAACAAGGATTACCTACCAGCGCTTGAACTAAATGGCACCGCAATTCCGTTCTGCAAATCTATGAAAAATCGAAAAATCTCGGTCTTCTAATGAACTAAACGCTTACATGGTCTGATTACGTCCTACACATATGTAAAAATGTAAATTTCTCGCTTCACACATTCAGGCGTGCAGGAAATTTCCTGTCTCCCTCAGTGAAATTACGACTTATAAACTCCTTAGTCATGCCACACTTTGACTACTGTGATACAGTCTACTAGGATCTGTCAGGGGAACTTACTATAAAACTACAACGCATGCAAAACGCCGCGGTGAGGTTCATTTTCAACTTCAAAAAATATGATCACATTTCCGAATATTACTCTAAACTGTCGTTACTTCGATTAGAATCACGACAGAAGCAACATATTCTATCGTCCAGATATAGATTTTTAAATACGAAGTCTCCACAATACATTTATACCTTATTTGTGTCTCTAGATGCAATTCATGACCGCAACACGAGACGTTCTACATCTACATCTACATAAATACCCTGCAAGCCGCCTTACGGCGTGTGGCAGGGGGTGAAAACACCGGGCGTTCGAACTATTTTTTAGCCTATTATTATCATGTATAGTTCGCGGAAAGAATGAATTCTTAAAACGACTCGTCGTAGCATATATTTCTCTTATTTTGCGCTCATTGTCGGATCGCCCAAGGTAGCAGGGGGGTCTCATAATATCTACTATATCTTCCGCAAATGTTCTTTCCCTAAATTTATCGAGCAATCGCAATCTAGCTTCTAGTCTCCTATCTTTTAAGGATTCCCAACCCAACAAATTTTAGAAATCTTTGGAACTCACTTCCTCCAAGTATGGAAAACTTGCCATCCACGTATAGCTTTAAGCGTAATTGCCACAATCATCTACTAATCCAGCAAAACAGAACTCAAATGTTCTGACCTCAACCAAATTCTTTACCACACTATGAATGCACCAACCCTTGGCCCAACACATTCACATCCCTTTCTGTTAGAAAAAAACATTTCCATCCTCTATCTCCGGTTTTGGTCCGCTGTCCCATGTAAAATATGTACATAAATAGATACATATAAGGTAGCTTAGATTGTTGTAGAAGATTCATATTGTAACTGCTAGCAACTGTAATGGTTTTTAGTGTATTTGTTGTTTGTATCTTTGTTAAGTGTACTTTTTGCCTTTTCTTGTTTACATTTCAGATAATTCTTAATCTTTTCTGCTTATCCTTTATGTCAACACATTGCTATCAGTAATAACTATGAAAACTGTCTTTTTTTTGTTTTTCTTTTTTGCAATTAATATTTCTGTCATTGTCCTGTTTTTCTTTTGAGATAATTCATAAGTTAATAAGCTCTACTTATTATGCAAAGGTATCTCCATTTGTATTTGCTATGTAAATTGTTCTTGTTTTGCCTTTCAGATCTCTTTAAACTGCCTTCTCTTTAAATTTAGCCATCTGTAGGTTTCGCAGGTTTTTCACACCCCCCTCCTTGGGGGTGTTTTCCTGCTGTGGTGTATTCTTTTCCTAAGCGCAAACTTTGGTTTTTAAACCCACTAAGTAGTTTTCTTCCGTGCTCTTTTTTTAATGCTGTCTGTTTCTTTCATGCTCTGTATGACGAAGGGATAGATGTAAGAAGAGACTGTCTACTCTCAATCTCGCCCTAATAAAGACGTTTTATTATTATTATACCTATATACACATAAACATTTAAACCCCGCTAGCTGCCAATGGTGCGTGGCAGGGGGTGTAAAAACGCCTATAATCCTATCACACACTAACTACTATCAGCTTCTCCAATACGAGGGAAAACGGCCAGAAGTAACTATCCGTCCTGACAAACGTAACCGAGCTCGACAGCACGCCCTCTATAAGGAGTGACACAGCCCAGATGTTGATTCCGTCTTTTCCTGATCTTTTTCCTGTGAGATTTTTATTGCATAACTTAGCTATTCTTCTGGCATATTTGTCTCGTAACTCTCTTTTCAATTAGACGTAGTTGATTATAGCATTTTAAATAGTTCCCAAATATGTATGTATTTTTTTCTCTTTTGAATATTTATTTCTAAGGATATCCTCATACTACTTAACAGTTCCGATTTTTATAGACACGCTTGTAGCGAGTGGCATGCAAATACCCCCGTTAAACTTAGCTACGCTGCTCATAAATGCCTTCAGTTTCTCAGGTTCTTATATCGACCATGAAAAGCAGTTTGTTCGTTCTTTTTCTCCTATTCTTAACGAATTAATTGCCGATATTCGTTTCCTTCGATAGGATTAACAAGGGATTAATAACAAGACAGAGATATTAGGATGAGAACTAGTCACATTGGAAAATACCCATCTTTATGTTCATTGCACCCATCGAAACATTCCTTCTGATCAATCAGGATGTCCACGTCTCCGTAATACAAATTAGATTCCTATGTTCCTAATTTTGGGGAAAATCTTATAAATGCCCAACACTTTGATGCCTGGAATTTGGACTGAATCAAGTGCTTTAGAGTAAGCAATCTTTAAGTTCTTTTGTTTGATCCGCACCTGCTTCAAGGCCACTGCTTCGTTTGTTGATCGGTGCTTACACCAGAAGTCTTTTTTGATACACCTTTTTAGTTCTGTGAGCGACGGATTGATTTCGAAGTTCTCGTAAATACTGTCACTGACCATGGCAATGAAAGGTTGGTTGGTTAATAACTGAAGGAACTGAACTCAAGACCATGTGGAAAAACCTTTACTGTCTGCGTTACAGAAGCATGTCCGCTGACAATATCTCAATCCTCAGTCCTCTAACATCCTGGAAGGTACTCAAAATTAATTTCTGAAAATCCGCTCAATGCATCCTTGAGGGAAAAATCGGGAATTCGGTACCCTCTATGATCAAACTGATGATAGCTAGTATCGATATTTCTTCTTTCATGGTGGTTTCTCGGTGGTGCTCTTACGATATATGCCAGTTCAACGACGATTGTGGTTTAGACAAAATTCGTACCCAGTGCGTAGCTGAGAACCGTCTATAAATGATAGTAGAGTTCCGATCTAACAAATCTGAACAAATGTTAACAGAAAATGTAAATAATGACTGAAATGAAAGAAAATTAATTTTAATAGAAAAAAATCTTTTCATTTGTCAAAAAATGGGAAAAAAAATCTTTTCTAAGGGGAAAATTTCGTTATATGTGTGTAATGTGGTGTATGGTGTAGTTGCTTAACTCGGATTTTCAAATGCTGATTTTGTCTAAGCAAAGGTTTATTGAGTTTAACGGTCGGACACATGTTTAAAGCAAGGAGCATAACCTGAAAGTGAATTCGTGACTCACATACTTTGTGTGTTCCTTGCAAGTATTAGGCATAATACTCGGTAGCGCCTTATTTTTGGTTATGCCGTTAAACAGTGTTTCCTTAATAATTAGATGCGGATGCTGTTCTTTAAAGACCTACTTTATTATTTCCTTTATTTCCAGTGATATAAATAACCCCTTTGTGAGGATCACATTCCTTCTGTTTAAGATTCTTTGTTCAGTTTGATGCACCTCAGATCTGGTTTCGATAAACTCTGCGTACATGTGTAAAAAATAAAATAATGAACCAGAAAAGTCGGCGAATTTAATTATTATAACATGCTCTGGAAAATTCTGGACAATTGGCAGCGAATTGTGTCATGAGATCTTCTAAGATTTACTGAACATTCTGCTATTTGTAATCTACAACCATAAACTTAACATACTTATCTTTAAAATATTAACTTTTATCTTTGCAAATACGAATTCAGGCAGTAATTTTCTACAAACTGCAGCATGCATTAAGTCTGTAATTTTGTTACAGGTATGGTTTGCTATTTGTCTGTCTGATTGATTGATTGTCTGATTTGATTGATGGAAACACAATGATAAGAAGGAAGGATTGAATGAGTTTCGGAAATCGGGAAGTAATATACCTTCAAAGACATAAGGGGGGCAGAAGAAAAAAAGAACTCACGGTATCAGTTATAAAAGAAAATAAATTGTTGCGTATGCAAGGATTTAGAAAAAGGTATAGTAGGCATCCTTTTGTTTCCCCAGTGATTATGCTCAGAGAAGATAGAAGATTGTGCGCAATGCTTTCCTCTTAGTATACAATAAAAACAACTCGTATAATCAATAAATCGAATATTTTACTAGCTATATTCTAATTGTCGTCGTCTCAGCTAAAATTTTATCAAAATAGGATTTAGCTCTTAATTCCTAACTTTGGTGCATTCCATTACCAAATCTTCATCAGAGTTCTTCTCCTTATTATCGTTGTTTACCGGAGACTTATCTTCATTCACGCATCGAAGGACTTTTTCTGTAGTTGGTCCCTCCATTTAATTTTCATCAGTCTCCATAGCATCACAACTTTTTGCATTATCCACATATATGACTTCTAATCTTTTCTTCTCTGCTGCTGTTACAGTACGTTTATTATACCCATTTGAAGAACACTCCATAGGGGCATTCCATGTCAAGTGGACCAATTTTAGAGAAGTGCCCCGCTCGACCATCACCGATTTCAATGAAATTTTGTCTGTCTATGTTGTACCCTGCAAGCCGCCTTTCGGCGTGTGGCAGGGGGTGCATGCACCATGACTCTATTTCCGTAATCGATTATTTTCACGTATCGTTCGCGGAAAAAATGAGTTCTTGAATCTATTTGTTATCTATTTCTCTGATCTTTCTCGAATTATCGGAACGGCCTATGTAGCATGGTGAACGCATTGTATCTGCTACATCATCTCTAAACGTGCTTTCTCTGAATTTATCCAGTAAATTGATCCTTTGTTGAAATCTTCTAACTTCCAGAGATTCCCATTTTGCGTCCTGTAGCATCTGAGTGACGCTCACTGATCTATCGTAGCAATTCTTCACAAAACGTATCGCCTTTCGCTGCACCTTTTCTAATTCTTTAATACAACACTTATCGGCAGGGTCCCATACACTACACGCATACTCAAGATGAGGTCTGACTAACGCAATATAACATCGCTCACGAACTTTTTCGTCGCTCCGACCGACTATTCTCTTTACGAAGCCAAGTTTTTTAAGTGCTTTTCCACATATATTCGTGAGAGTTACTCCAAGATATTTCACTAACTCTACTGTTAATAAGTTTATCCCACGGATACTGTACGGATAATCTCTAATAATAGATTTTCTTTCGAAGAAGTTAACTACTGAACATCTGTCTACATTTAGCTCTAATTGCCAATCATCGCACCATTTCACAATGTTATCTAAATCATTCGACAGGGTTAGTCTATCCTCTTTACTCTCTATTTCCCTGTAAATTACCGTATCGTCTGCAAATATCCTAACTTTACTATCAATAAGATTGCTAAGGTCGTTAATGTATACTAAAATAGTAACGGCCCGATTACATTACCTTGCGGGACGCCCGAGGTCAATTTTACCTAAACTAATACCGTCCAGCACTACGCGTTGCTCTCTATAGGAGAGAAAGTCCTTTATCCAATTTGTTACCTCTGCATTGATTCCCGCAACTTTTAATTTGTACAATAATTTATGATGAGGGATCTTATCGAATGCCTTCCCAAAATCTAAAAATACCGCGTCGACTTGCCTTTTATTTTCGGCAGATTTTAGGATATCGTGTACTAATAATGCCAGTTGAGACTCATAAGATCGAGTCCTACGAAAACCGTGTTGATTCCTAACTATGAAGTTTGATGTTTCGAGATAGTCCATTAAAGAACTAACAATTATGTGCTCCATTATTTTTTCGCTCAATGATGTTAGAGAGATAGGACGATAATTCGCTGGATCCTCCTTAACGCCGCTTTTAAATATCGGAGTGACGTTCGCAATTTTCCGATCAGTCGGGACTTTACCTTCACTCATTGACTTAATAACATATAATCCCAGAAACATAACCATGAAGATGCGTGTTGGTCCGTATATCCTCTCAAATCCGAGATCGTCATGGAGGGTGACGCTCCGCCGCGCGGATATGGCTCTTGCATCGCCATCGAAGATTCGGTATATAAATCGGCGTCGCAAATTGTCGCAGGATTTTATTTTAGATTCTTCTTCAGGAAGCTTCAAAGAGTATCGTAGTATAAGTTAGCCCGTGTACATCGTGGTACATCACTACTATTTTCCTCGCTTTAGGTGAAAATTTGCCGTAAAATATGGGTTCGCCATTTTGTTGTATAACTTATGCAAATATTTTACTAAGATCATTCAAACCAAGTACTATAAAGCATAAAGAATAGGTTTATAATACAGCATCGTTTTTTACCCGATGATTTTGCTCATTTGGGTTCAGTGTTGGCTTGAAGTTGAAGAAATTTGTGAAAAAACGAAGACCGGCTTTTTTCGTAAAATTTGGTCAACTTTGACCCCCTGTAGAATTTGAATGCGCGGGAGTTAGAGTCTATGATTTGGTACTTATATGTAGAATTTATATAAGGATAGCCATGCGAAGTTTCAAAATCCTCACTCCAAAAAACCATTTTCTTATTTTTGGCCAGCTTTTTTCGATTCTAGCCCACTGTGCGACGCCGAAAATAGGGTATATTCAGGTTTCCAAAAAAGGACCCTCTCGAAAATTTTCCAAATTATTTTTAAAGGAAAGAGCATGCTTTTATCCCTCTAAAAACCTAGTTCTGGTTTTTCATCGCGGTCGTATAAGGCTCGATAAATCGGGATTAAAGTGAAGTTACCTCCGCCCAAAAATTGTGGCGCGAAAAAAAGTTTGGCATTTTATATCTCTGAAAATAAACATAAAATTAACGCGATACTTTGTGCCTTATAACTAATTAATACGAAGTGTACGAATAAAAAGTTTCACTTTCCGAATGTTTTCCGTTAGTTTAATAGTTGACTAAATATTACGAATTTCGTTACAACACCAAAAATAGGGCATTTTCAGTTCACATTTACAGAACAAGACCCTCTCGTAACTCTTTCCAATTCTTTTTATATAAAAGAGCTCTTGTCCCTCTAAAAATGTAGACTTGGTTTTTCATCGCAGGCATTTAATCCCTAAAAATAGATCGCCAAATCTCTCGCTCTTGAACATTACAAGAGCTGATAATAAAAGACAATTTGGAGTGTTTCGCTTTGGTGGCCCACTCAGGAATTTCTCTTTGGCGAGTGTTGCGTCGGTGCGGCAACACACAGCAGTTCTCCAACGCAGGTTGCGGCTCCTATCTATCATGGGTCCTATGGGTCCCGCTAACTATCGGCCGTCGGTCCGCGGCAGGCACTCGTTCCTCTCGGAGCGCTCCGGGAATCTTTCTTTGAGATTCCTACTGCTCCCGGGTCAATCCAGGTACTTCTGCTCCTGTGTACGTGTCTCCGACCTTACTCTCTCGTCAGACATCATGGGTAAAGGCAGCCGACGAATTCCTGAAGCGCGCCGAACGGTCACCCATATTTGCTCATGGAAGCAACACAAAGAACACACACTCCTTACCTTCTGCCGAAACGATTACAAAGTTCATTCTTACGGCGTCACTCACACTGTCATTCCGAGCACAACACACAAATCAGAAAAAAATAAAACAACAGGAAACCCACTCGATGACAAAGAAAATAGGGGGAAAAAACTCTTACAAAATCCACTTTTTTAAATTAAAATTTTTAGGCGCTACATTTAATTTATCTAAATTTAAATGTAGCGGCCAAACAAAAAAATCGCTACAGTACATTTTCACAATTGTATGGGCTTCTTTCTGAAACAGCTTTGATCGTGAAATAGAAATGAAATCCGTTATAGCATCCGTCAGAAAGGGAAGAAGATGAAACGAGGGATGCAGAATATTTCTCAACAGAAAATGGGAGGTAATTCTGTAGAATTTGAAAAGTGAATGGTAATTAAGATTAAACTAGTTTCACTTACAATGGGGTTTGCAAGATTGTTCTTCCTTCTGCCTCCCAAGTTGAAGCTAAGGAACTTCACAAAAGAGTGAGACGGTTTTGTGTGATTTAAATGTAGCATCCGATTAGGTTGGAAATCTTGTGGAAATCGATGAGCACAATGCCTAGCAAAAAAAGTAAAGGAACTTCGAACGTCTTCCTAATGTGATTATTTCCTTCAATATTTTCTCGCTGCTATGAAAGGGCAATGTTATTTATTCAGAAGAAGTTTCCCTGGATACTGATCTAGGGGTTACTTGCAAAAGTTTAATGATAAAAATGAGTGCATTAAAAAGAAATGCCTCATGAAAACGTAATCCCAAAGGCTGCCTTTAGTTTTTTCACGTTTAAGTTCAAATAATGAACTTATAGGAAGCGATATCTGAATTTTTTATAGTATTCAGGAATTTTTTCGTTTCTTTTGTATTTTTCTTCTCTTCAAGCCCCAAACGTTTCAATCTTGGGTTTGAGCTCATTTCGTATTTTATCTTTTCGGGTTTTATTTATTGTTCTTCTCAAGTACTTCATTTCACTAGCTTGGATTTTCCTGGCATATTTATCTTGCCAAGGTAGACCTTCTACTCCATAAGGTACATTGGGAACTAATACTGACTGACAGAGCTGCATTTTTGTTTTAATAGTTACCTCTTTCTTTCCCAGTATAGTTTTATTGAACTGGTAGTGCATAGCATTTGCCTCTCGCTTTCTGTTCCAAATGTCTTCATCGTATCTCCCATCACTAGTAATTATAGTTCCCAATTATTCATATCCATCTACTTGTTCTAGTTGTTCGTTTTTATACTTGATAGTTATGCTCTTGTTTTCTTCCTTTGCAATACACATTACGTTACTTTTCTTTAAATTTATCTCCATTTACTTCCTTGTAAGTTCATCTCCCCATTCTGTCACACGGTTTTGTAGCTTTACTTTACTATCTGCAATCAGGACTATGTCATCAGCTTATATAAGTACCTGTATATAAACTGGTTTCAGATTCCAAAAACCTATATAAGTTCTTGTTGTTTTTTGCTTACAGTTCTTTGCTATTTCATCTATAAAATTTATAAAGAGAAGGGGGCTGAGGCTATCACCTTGTTTTACTCCTTTTTCCATGCTGAAATCTCAATCTAACTACTCCCTTAACTCCATCATATAGGCTTTTTATGACTCTTATAAGTTGGTTATAAGGTACTTTCTTCTTTATCAATGCTTCCTGTAAGTACTTTCAAGGTACAGAATCAAAAGCTGCCCTTAAGTCTAGATATGCCAAATACAGCTTTCTGTTTTTTTCAATTGTTTTTCCTATCAGTGTTCTTAAGGTAAAAATGTGGTCTTGGGTCTAAAACCTGCTTGTTCCTCTTCAAGTTTATTTTCAATGACTTTCCTGAGCTTCTTCTCCAGTATCCTTGTATACAATTTGTAAATCACTGATGAAAGACAAATTGGTCGACAGTTTTTACATTCTTTGTTGTTTCCTTTCTTAAAGATTGGTACTATGATATTAGTTTTCCACTCATCTTATATAGTCATTGTTCTGCAGGCATATTGGAAGATTTTTGTAATAATTTATATATTCTTTCCTCCAAATTTTATAATCTCAGGATCTATTTTGTCATACCCAATTGCTTTGCAAATCCTAATCTCTTTTATTGCTTCCTGCACCTCTCCTTGAGTTATTATAATCTCTTCTTTTTCTCCTTCTTGTTTGGGTGATGAATACATTAGGTTTGTCCTATTTACATCACTGAATGTTTTCTTGTAATATCTCCTCCATTCATCCAGAATACCTTTTCTGTCTGAGACTAGAATATTCATTTCATTTTTTGTACTTTTAGTTGACTTCCCATTCTTTCCTTTCAGTGCTTTAATAGTATTCCAAAATTGTTTCCTTCGTTCTACAAAATTATGCTCAATTTCATTTCCAAAATTTTCCCATGAGGTTTGTTTTGCTTGTTTTAATTGCTTGCTTACTTTCATTCAGTTTTTGTACATAGTTTAATCTAACTTCTTCTGATTTTGTTCTGAAATGCTGCTTCCATGCATCTTTTTTCTGCTTTACTTTTGCCTATACTTCTTCCGTCTACCAGTTTGTTCTCTTCCATTTTGTATTGATCTTGACATGCCCACACACTTCACCTGCTGTTTCTATTATTATGTTATTGAAGTTTTTCCACATCTCATTAAGTTCAATATCGTCAGTTATTTTAAAGTCATTAAATTTTTGCTCTGTTAATTCTTCATATTTCTTTTTAATTTTGGGATCTGCTAACTGCTTCACTTGAAATTTATCAATCTTCTTCTCTCTGCTTTGTTCATTAATCCTTGTCTTAGCAATTAGAAGTCTGTGGTCCGTTCCCACTTCTGCACCTTATATCACTTTTACATCCGTGATGGAGTTATGGAGTGTATGTGAAAATATTATATAATCTATTATACTCTTAGCCGCTCTTCCTTCGGCTTCAAAAGTAATTTTATGTATTCTTTTATGTGAGAATAGTGAGTTTCCCTGCAGGAATTGATTTTCTACAAAAAATTTGATCTGTCCATTTTCATTTACCTCTTTTTCCCCGCCATATGGTCCCATATNTTGGTTGGAGGAAGTTTGGGTTTCATTACCCGCATCGCCCTTTCTTATCTGGACATTCTGAGAAATAAACATTAACAAATTTATGAGGCTAAAAGGTAATCGTTCATATCAAATTCCTTGGAAGGAATCTTAACTATATTTCTTCAATGAAAAGGGGAAACAGATTTTAATGTATTTATGGCTTCTAAATTTATTTTATGTATTTTTTCATGCAGGAATAGTGAATTTCCCTGCAGGAATTGATTTTCTACACAAAATTCGATCAATCTCTGTCCATTTTCATTTACCTCTTTTTCCCCACCATATGGTCCCATACATCCATGCGCTCTTAACATGCCAGTGCAGCGAAAAAGCTCAAGGAAACAAAGAATGATAAGTCTCTTAAAGAAAAACTCTTTTGGGACTTACCCAAACCTGGCATTAGCTGTGGCTGATGTCGATTGTTGATGATAATCCTATGTAAACGTCGCGATGGAACAGAAAATAGAAGTTGTTAGTGTATCACAAATAAATCCTTGAGGCTACCGGATAGTCTAGACTCTAGAGTGTATCGTATTCGTTTTTGGTGAAAGCGGTTCCGGATTCGATTCCCGGTGGGGATCAATTTTGCAAAGTTATCACAGCTATCGGAGCATTTTAAACAAGAATAATACTACTACTTCCTCTTGATTGCAAGTAACCATCCAGTGTGTTTAAACAGATTACTAGAAATGTTCGAATATTATTAATTTAATGGCAATACCCAATCTTAATGGATAACGTAGAAATATCATCTCTTTAGTTGAAAGATTCCTCCTCATGGTTTTGTTGCATTCGATAATCTTAATATTAATGCTGAAAAAAGAGTCTCTAACTTGAATAATAAGACATTTTCAGTTAAGTCGCGAGGTAAGGAACTGTACAAAAATACTTACACATCTCTCACCACATAGATGCACTCACCCGTACTCCTTCACCAATGCCTTCCATCCCAGGACTAATACCACGTGCTTGCAAGCTTTCGTGCCAGCTAGCCCACGTGGTTTTTCATTTCAGTTTTGTTTACGCAAGCTTTGACTGACAGTTATCAGTTACTTACAGTTAATTTACAAGGAAAAGGTAACACTGTAGTTCGCGGCTAATACTCGCTGTATTGGAATGAAGGAAAAGAAAAATAGCTGGAGTGGAACAGTTCGGGGAAGGGGTTACTTTTCACCTTCAGGTGCTGGAAAAGATAATTTATGATGAGGTCAGACAATGGCTACTAGGTGACGATCAAATATATACAGAATTTCAGTAAGCCTGAAGGTATTCATCACTCGTATTTTAGAGGAGGTTGAATCGATTACGGAGTAATGCGACGAAATGAGCGCTAAAAAGCTCTTCGCTAAGGGGCATTTCATGTCAAGTGGATCAAATTTCAAGGAAATGCCCCGCTCGACCATCACCAATTTCAATGAAATTTTTTGTGAACATAACTTGATATCTTATATGAACAATTCCCAAGTTTTACATCCAGCGATGAAATATTTGCTGAGATATAGTCATTTGTTTGACCCCCTACCGCAGCCTTCTACAGTTAGACAGCGATTTTTAGCAAGTTTGAGACACGTTATCTCACGCAGTATTCCGTTGAGCAAAACAAAACTTAGTATTCTTATACAACCTATGTTGCTCTATTAAACAAAATAATAAGAAATCTTTTATGAGCGAAATCTGAGAAGAAAATTTGAAGCAAAATCGGCCCAAAAAATTATGGCTCGAAAAAAATTTAAAGTTTGGCATTTTATATCTTTTGAAATTAACATACAATAAACACGAAACTTTGTGCCTTATAACTACTGTATACAAGGTGTTGGAATAAAAAGTTTCATTTTCTTAATGTCGCCCGTTAGTTTAAAAATTGAGTGCAAATATTGTGATTTTCGTTACGACGCCGAAAATTGGGTATATTCAGCTCACATTTACAAAAAAAGACCCTCTCGAAACTTTTCCAAATTATTTTTAAAAGAAAGTGCATGCCTTTATCTCTCTAAAAACCTAATTCTGGTTTTTCATCGCGGGCGTATAAGGCCCGAGAAATCGGGATGAACATGAAGTTACCTCCGCAGGAAAAGTGTGGCGCGAAAAAAATTTTAAAGTTTAGCATTTTATATCTCTGCAAATATACATAACATTAACGCAATACTTTGTGCCTTATAACTACGTAACACGAAGTGTACGAATAAAAAGTTTCATTTTCCTAATGCTTTCCGTTGGTTTAATATTTGACTGTACATATTACGAATTTCGTTACGACGCCGAAAATAGGGTATATTCAGCTCACATTTACAAAAAAAGACCCTCTCGAAACTTTTCCAAATTATTTTTAAAAGAAAGTGCATGCTTTTGTCTCTCTAAAAACCTAATTCTGGTTTTTCATCGCGGGCGTATAAGGCACGAGAAATCGGGATGAACATGAAGTTACCTCCGCCCGAAAAGTGTAGTGCGAAAAACATTTTAAAGTTTAGCATTTTATATCTCTGCAAATAAACATAATATTAACGCGATACTTTGTATCTTATAACTACTTAATACGAAGTGTATGAATAAAAAGTTTCACTTTCCAAATGCTTTCCGTTGGTTTAATATTTGACTGTAGATATTACGAATTTCGTTACGACGCCGAAAATAGGGTATATTCAGCTAACGTTTACCAAAAAAGACCTTCTCGAAACTTTTTCGAATTACTTTTATAAGAAAGAGCATGCTTTTATGCCTCTAAAAACCTGATTCTGGTTTTTCATCGCGGGAATATAAGGCCCGAGAAATCGGAATTAAAGTGTAGTTACCTCCGCCCAAAAATTGTGGCGCGAAAAAATTAAAGTTTGGCATTTTATATCTCCTCAAATAAACATAACATCAACTCGATACTTTGTACCTTATAACTACTTAACACGAAGTGTATGAATAAAAAGTTTCATTTTCCGAATGCTTTCCGTTGGTTTAATATTTGATTGTAAATATTACGAATTTCGTTACGACGCCGAAAATAGGGTATATTCAGCTAACTTTTACCAAAAAAGACCTTCTCGAAACTTTTTCGAATTACCTTTATAAGAAAGAGCGTGCTTTTATGCCTCTAAAAACCTGACTCAGGTTTTTCATTGCGGGAATATAAGGCCCGAGAAATCAGAATTAAAGTGTAGTTACCTCCGCCCAAAAATTGTGGCGCGAAAAAATTAAAGTTTTGCATTTTATATCTCAGCAAATAAACATAAGATTAACTCAAAACTTTGTGCCTGATAACTACTTAATACAAAGTGTTTGTATCAAAGTTTTCATTTTCCTCTTGCTTTCCGTTAGTTTAAAAGTTGACTGTAAATATTACGAATTTCGTTACGACGCGGAAAATAGGTAATTTCAGTTCATATTTACAAAACAAGACCCTCTCGTAACTCTTTCCGATTTTCTTTATATAAAAGAGCATGCTGCTATCTTTCTAAAGATGTAGACTTGAGTTTTAGTCACAGACATACAATCCCTAAAAATAGGTAGGGAAGAATATTATGATGCTCTATTACAATCTCACATCCATTCTTTCTTCGTTTGTCTTATTGAGATCCATTTTATATAAGTTAAATCACAATAACATAAGGGTATAAATGCAAAATCTGAAGAGAGAAGTTTTTGAAGGTTCTGAAATTACGACCGAAAAATGAGTGCAACAGATCACTTCAGAATCCCTCATCCAAAACATGCTAAGATGGGAATCACTAAATTACTTACAAAATAGTTAACCGCCGTCGTTGAAGCAGAACACCACTAGTGGACTTGCAGATTATATCACACAAGAATTATAAGATATAGCACACAAAAAATGAATTACTCACGTTAAATCTTTAGTCGCCGAAGTCTTACGAAACGAACTGGCTTACAATAACCTAAGCTGCCAAATACAGATTTACCCCTCGCTCTGGAAAAAACTTTTTCCGCATTTTCTCTCGTATGTCCAAAGTCGTCTGTAAACGCAGATGTGCTTTTTAAGCTCTTAAGTTCAAGTAATCCTTAGAAGAGTGTAAAGTGGTCCTCTTACGAAAGGCACGTTGGTAGGGCATGGCCTCTCTCCGAATAATACAGTTTAGAAGAAATAAATAAACTCGAATAATAGGCAGATACGTATAAGGCACATGATTCACTAAATGATTCAATCCTAAGGACATGAGACTCAACGTTAATCAGGAAATAACGAAAATTAAGTGACGCAATGTAAAATCAGCAATAGATGAGTATGCTAATGTGCAAGATGTTTTCATTTTTTCTTTTATGAAACTGAAAATGTCCCATTTTCGGCGTCGTAACGAAATTCGTAAAATCTATAGAGCAACTATAGAGAAATATCTATAGAGCAACATAGGTTGTATAAGAATACCAAGTTTTGTTTTGCTCAACGGAATACTGCGTGAGATAACGTGTCTCAAACTTGCTAAAAATCGCTGTCTAACTGTAGAAGGCTGCGGTAGGGGGTCAAACAAATGGCTATATCTCAGCAAATATTTCATCGCTGGATGTAAAACTTGGGAAATGTTCATAGAAGATATCAAGTTATGTTCACACAAGATTTCATTGAAATCGGTGATGGTCGAGCGGGGACCGTTGGTCCACTTGACATGGAATGGCCCCTAAGCAACATAAGGCAGGAACACCCATCGATCAATTGACTATGGCTATAAAGAGACAATGAAAGGTGTTGCAGGGAGTTTTCTCGGGTTTCCTGCCGGGTCGCATGCTCGATGTTGGTCGACGTTTCGGCTCCTTCCCTAGGAGCAATCTTCAGGACGAAGTGACTTCGTCCTGAAGAACGAGATCACGAGATCTTTCTTAAGGAAAGGTGTATTTACCAAGTTCAGCTTCCCCGTTTTTCTTTAATCAGGAAGAATTACAAAGAGCAAGAGTATTCAGTCAAAGAATTCCCTGATAAAGCCGTACGTTCGCGCACAACGTGAATGAAACTCCAGTAAATCTTCAACAGGACAGGAAGTATATAAATACGAGTTGATAGCTGTGCTTACTCAAACAAAAAATGTGAATGAAAGTAGTAAACGAGAGAACTCTGTCTTTTTTACTCTATCTTTGCCGTAAGTACAGGACAGCCTTTATTGTTATCAATATTATGGTTTAAATGTACGTCTCTCCGAATTATGATGAATTTCCTAGCGTATGGCAATATAATCTCTCGGGAAATGTGCCAAAAATTCATTCCGACAATGATTCTCTTCCGAATACAATTTGACGACAAATTCAAATGAAAAATGGAGATTTATCGGGAGCTTTCCTCAATTTTTTTGCTATAATACTAATTTCTTGTTGAGCAATAATCCTAAAAATAAACGTTTGAAAAATTATTTACGATTTTGCGAGAGCATATCTCCAGTATAAGAGTATTTTCTCAAAATTTCGAATATTTTTTTCAAATACCGATTTTTCAGAGTTCAAAAGTCGAATTTATTTTTTTTGCGTAATTTTAAAGTTCTCAGCGGTTGTTGTGTTGTTTTTCCACTTATCTCAGTCAGCCCTCGCGAAATGCTTAGCAAAATGTGCCAAAATCTGATCTAAACTTATCTTTGCCCATCTGGAGATACATTTGAAATCAAAGTATTAACATTTCTCCTCCCTCCCATTTTTCTTTCCCAATACTACAATTTTCAGTGATGGTCAATTATCTCCATGCAACGGTTCAGAGATTTCCGGTGCGTCCGAGAATCGGCCCAACAGAAGGTGGCACCTAATCCCAGTCTCCACTGCTTCAGGGCACAACTTTTAATACTAGACAATATACTTCAGCCTTTATTAAGGCATTGAAGTTCTTTTTAGATACTTACAACGCCCAACACCATCTTTCGTTGCCATATTTATTCACACTTTTATCAGTGATTTACAACTGCAAAATTTCCGCGTAAATACATTTCCATTGCAATTCTACTTATAATGAATTCCAACCGCAGTTCCTTGGTGGAATCATGAGTTAACTATATTTTTGAAAACAGGATACATGTAAAGTTTCGCAAAATAAAACACATAAATACAATCACGACAGCTTTCGATTCACTATGCCATCATCGTGTTATTGTATAAAGCTCAATGGAGAAACCGATCGCAATTTTTCATTTATCTTAGTAGTATAGTGGTAGTATTGTTAGAAGTTTTTCTACTTCTTCGGTCATTTCGCACGTAGGCCAACACCGAGAATTGAATCCGGGGGTCTGATTTTGTACTTTGTCGATTCTCGATCTCAGTCGATAAGTCGGCCATCTTTGGATATTAGTCGATCAAAATCTACCAAGGTGATTTTGTTAACGAAGTTATCGATCGTGATCGATATCCTTGCCTCCTAGATATCGAGAACTTCCTCGATCAAAATTTGGCACTCGAGAACGTACGAATCCGTCGATAAGCAGAAGTAAACAAACATGGCAGGGCGTTTAGTCGCCTATTTCCTTGCGGAAGACATTGAAAGGGGTGAAAATATCACCCTTAGACGTATTAGGGATACTTTAAATCCATCTGATGTTATGGAAGAGGAATTCCTACGAATATGTAGGTTGTCAAATATATGATTGATATTCAACATCTCGCGTGAGACAGCCTATACCGGAATTCTGATTCATTTAAGTGTATTCATTCTCATTTTCATCATTAATTCTCATTTAATGAATTCATATAGCAGTTATTACTTTTCATGATTTGCACTAATAATGATTCCTTAAAAGAATTACTACAGTTATTCCGTTATGTGCCTTAAACTTCGCTATCGATAGCTATCTGAGGAGACTTGGACACTTGCATGCTCTCTCGCAGTCTGAAGTTTGCTATGGTACATATTGCAGTCAATTAATAACAACATCAGTAATTAATTAAAATCAAGTCTACTTTCTCTGAATTCACTGATTAACTTCTTCGTTTCTGGGTCTCTATGCTCAGATTTTCACCGTCACTGAGGCAGTGTTCCTATTTCTATGCTATTATTTAGCTGCATTAGAAGTATATGGCAATGTTAATCATATCTCAGCGTCTTTCTATCATTTTACTCAACTTTATTTTATTCCAAACTCACATATAGATATTTATGGAGCATTATATGTCTCTATTGCTATATAGGTTGCAGTTACTTAAAGTTTACATAACCTTTTGTTTACATCATATGGTATTAGAGTGGAGGCCTATTTGTCATTTCGAAACTATTGTTGCACCAACAGAAATTATGTATCGCATGGAAATAACATTAGCATTATGAGATAGTCATTCCTTCATTCTTTATTATTTACCTATAGGTATGGTGAGTTAAAATACAACCATTAGAAAACATTCTTCTATGTATAGATGAAGGCAAATATTATATACACAATAAAAGATTGTAGCTGGATTCATTATTAACTGAAATGTTATGACAATCATAACACGTAATGTACTCCACTAAATAAACCGAAGAACGGAAAACATTCCTTTATTAATTAACAAATTGAGGTCAAAACTTACAGATACATGTATTTCCTTGGAAACGCCCAATATTGTGCAAGCATTTCTTTGGCAGGCAATGTGTTAATGATCTTCCCCCAAGTATGCCTTACTGGTGGCTATGATAATCACCAGACAAAAATATCTTATTAAGGGTTATAGTTATATCATAATACTTAAACAGTATTCATTAGCAATAACTGTGACATAGACACATCATCCCATAAATACTTAAGGAAGAGCAATTGCGAACCTAAGATTTCAAGTTTTGGCGTACATCAATGAGGAAAAAGCATACGTACAGATTCATATAACAAATGTATTAGATAGCTTTGATCGTTAAATATAGCATTTTAGTCGAACTCTCTCAATACTACACTATTTTTCAATAAATTGATTATTGATGAATTCAAAGCACTGAAAATACCCGCCGTGTTTACTTCCTGAAATGGAAATGCGCATGCGTGAAGGCGGGAAATAAGGGAAATTTCGCAACATC
This sequence comes from Ladona fulva, assembly GCA_000376725.2. Classification (NCBI taxonomy): domain Eukaryota; kingdom Metazoa; phylum Arthropoda; class Insecta; order Odonata; family Libellulidae; genus Ladona; species Ladona fulva. The sequence goes on along the minus strand of KZ309258.1, from coordinate 127,366 downwards.
GCTCTCGACCAAGTAATTATCGATGTCGATGGCCGCTGCTCTCGTCGATCGGCATCGATAAGTTCTCCAAAATCGCAAAATTGGCAAAAAACGGATCTCGATCGACTAATAGGGCTCCCATCGATAACTCTGAGGCGTCGATCTAGATCAAATCGAGCAAGTTACAAAATCAGACCCCGGGACCGTTTTCACCGAAGTCGAACGCTAGCCCACTTGGCTATCCGGGAGCCCTTCATTTGTTTTATTTTGTGGAATTTTGCGCGTATTATTTTGTTAATAATATTCCACCAAGTCTTTTTACATATATCTTTTGTTTACAGTATTTTGTACCGATTTTGATGGAACCTTTGCGTTTGTCCCTCAAATTTTCATGAATCTCTCCAAATAAAGCCTTCATTTTGAAGATGTATTGATTATTTACCATATCCACAGTCCAGTCGATGTGTGCGTTCTATTATCGATGTTTTCGTCTTTCCCACTTTGAAAAAAAAATTTTCAGATAGTACAGATGGATGTAGTAAACACGTAAATAATTTTTGTGTCGTTTAAAAAAAAGTTGAGCTCCATATTGATGGGTGTAATCGACTAAATATAACTATTTTCGCAGATATTTTAAGAGAGATATTTTTCAACGACAGGATTCGTGAAATTATCTCGTGAGTGAAATATGCTTCGGAAAGAGGAAGGAAGGGAGAGTGAGAAAAACGAGACAAGAATAAAGGAACGTTTAGACTAAAATCTACAATTATACAGAAAGAATGGAAAATGATAAAAGACGTGCAATAGTTTAGATCTGGAAACAGTTTCGCGATTTATGTGACTGTTTTGATTGACAGTTGGCACTACTTCTGAGAATGGTGCTTGCACCCCCTGCCACACGCCGAAAGGCGGCTTGCAGGGTACTAATGTAGATGTAACAACTTCAGCGTCGCGAGCGGCAAAATTATCCAATTGTCCAAATTGTCCAAACAATTTGTACTCATAACACTCTAAGTAATTTTTTTTAAATACGAAATTGATTAAATGAATGGAATTTGGCGGAAACCAAACCAAGCAACCTTCGCCGCACCGGAGGGAATTTTATTTCGAGCTAATTTTGTCTGTAAATGAGATTTACGTGGGTGAGGATTTAGCCTGTTAATATCACAATTCAGTGGTGGTACGATGATGGTGATTTAAGAGGAAAATGAGGAAAGAATTGGCTGAAAGTAGATGGGTTATAGAAGAGAGGAGAAATCCGGAGCAGTTGAAGATAACTCGGCCAAGAGACGGTGTTAAAGGAGTTGGAAGAGTAATGGAAGAGGAACAAAAGAATAAGGACACAAAGGGAAGATCGATTTTCTTTCCAGCGTTGGCGTGCGAGCATAGTTAAATGTGTTTCCGAGCAGAGCTCACGCATTCGATTCCATCGACCCCTTTCGCTCACCTTCAATAATCCTCGAAAAGGAGGAGCAAGCGACGCGTGACCGCCAATGCGTGATTCGTGAGAGGCCGAGACATCCTCGGGAGATCACGAAATGGGCCTCGCATATTTCTCCCAGCGCAGCCTATCATTTGCGAGCTTCACACGCTATGCCATTCGTGCCACCTTTCTTTCCTGAGGAAATGAAGAGAATGGGTGACGGAAAGGGACTGGAAAAAAGCGGTTGAAGGTAGATGAGATGAGAACGGTTCATGGTATATCATTTGGAAGGCTCAATGTTTATATCTGATGATATTATGCATCTATGCATGGAGGGCTGGCACCACAATGCAAGAAAAACATAAAATACAGCTTAAAACTCACTAAACATTCCAGGGAATAAAACTAGAATGTTCATAACATACATATTTGAAAACGTTGGCTATAGATCTCCGAGGAAACTATAATTTAACATCTACAGTTTCCGGATAGATATTCATCAAGACGAGAGAGGTTGAATGAGCGCACTACATCGGCAGTCATGTCGTTGTTCCCCTTATTGACTTCTTTAAATGATATTTACTTATTTTAAACGAACAATATCAATTGTACACGACACTGAAGTCTTACTGTGAATTGTCACAACACGAACTGAACATCAGAAGGTTATATAATTAAAGACATTAGTACAGATGCATATAAACTTGCGAGTTTATGTATTTGAGATTGTGTAGTAAATAATGAAGAAATAACTCGTATATGGGTATAATGCGGTTATCTGAGATTGTAACTGCGAGCATATAATAGCTAGAACGCAATAATTATAA
>KZ309258.1:81110-98718 GCA_000376725.2 Ladona fulva | reverse complement strand
TACTTGGTTCGATGCTAGGACGCATCAAATTTCTCCCATAAGGTTTACAAGTGTTGGGTTTTTAAAATTTTTTCAGGACACTTTCCGAAAAACAAAATTACAGAAATTCGGAATATAGTTAGAAATAATGAGTATAGCTTATATATATAAGTTTAAGAAGTTATAAATTTACTATTGGTTCAATGCCAGGGCACGTTATTGCACATTCTTGCTGGAAGAGATGGTTTTTTTTCAGAATTTCTGTATTTTATGCTCATATCTGTTAAATTACCCTGGGTTTGATGCAAGGGCGGATTTTCCAAAATTTCTTTTTGAGTTTTCCGAAATCCTAATCTAGTGATGTTCTTGAAACTCCAGAGATAGGTTTATAAGAAGCCGCAAATGCCAGTTGCCATATGCAACTGGTATTTAAATATTATACATTCTATATGGAAGTAACGCAAACAGTTCTCAATTAGAAAATGATTGAAAAGGATATACGATAGAAAAATAATGAGTCCTTCATTAGGAAAAGCTTAACAAGGTCAACAAAATATGGAATAACAACAAACATATTCATTACTTACAATTAAAAGTTCCTGAGAGGAGTATTCCTTAATACTGTTCTCTTGGAATTCCTCTTCCTCAACTTTTACCCTTTCCTGGGAATAAATATCCAAATATTCTAATTAAAATACTGTGAGTTACTTCTTCCATGAGGTGACTCACAGTATTTTAACACCTCTGCAATGAAACCACAGCCAAAAATGTCAGATTCATAAAATAACCATATATAACCTTGTGAAACCACAAATCTAATTGTATATTCTAAGGAATAATGAATGACTTGTTTCCAAACATCCAGTTACTGGTATGTGTGGTAAACCAAACGATTTTTTTGCAGTCTTTGCAAATTTTATGGATAAGAGTCTTGCAAGAAATCAAATTTCCTATTTTTTATGTGATTCTGGAATGAATTATCTATTTTTGGCCGAGCTACCGCTATCTGTGTGCTTGCGTGTGCTTACTAAAATGTCAATCCAGAAAAGGATGTTTAATAAAACCGAAACCAAGGACACTTTCGAATTAACTTCGTGAACATAAACATTTTTACAGAATTTGTAAGAAGTAAGAATTAAAATGAGATTAATGAATTTCCCTTCGTAGGATATTAGCAATCCTTGTGAAACTGATTATTAAGCCGATGTATAATTTATACTTGAAGAGATGCCATCTTTATGGTGCGAAGTACGAGAGAATATCGCAAACAAACGGCTTATAAGGTTAACACACTGAATAGGTAACTCTTCACTCGCTTTGCATAAAAAACGGAGGACTAACAAGTGAGTCATAACCCCTAAGTAAAAACAGATAACATAAACCCTGAAAAGGGCTGTGATTAAAGTTAACTGCCCTTTCCACATCCGCAAGAGTTATATATGGAAAAATCTCTTATTCCTCGGAATATGGGCTCGTTTAGCACGATGTGAGACCAAACCATTACTCAATTTCCTGCTCAATAACAAGAAATTTTCAATTGTTTATGGAAGGAAAAATCTGTTTCTAGGGCGATTTCGATCAAAACCCAGGAAAAATCTCTTAGTTTTCGGTAAATGTGCTCGATTTCTACCATGTGAGACCAAAAAATTACTATATTTGCTGATCAAAACCAAGAAATTTTCAATTGTTTATAGAAATAAAATTGCCGTTTCTATGTCGATTCCGATCAAAAACCGGGAAAAAAACTAATTTTTATATATAAGTTTAAGAAGTTATAAATTTACTATTGGTTCAATGCCAGGGCACGTTATTGCACATTCTTGCTGGAAGAGATGGTTTTTTTTCAGAATTTCTGTATTTTATGCTCATATCTGTTAAATTACCCTGGGTTTGATGCAAGGGCGGATTTTCCAAAATTTCTTTTTGAGTTTTCCGAAATCCTAATCTAGTGATGTTCTTGAAACTCCAGAGATAGGTTTATAAGAAGCCGCAAATGCCAGTNAAGCAGGAAAAATCTCTAATTGTTCTGTAGATAGACTCAATTTCTACGATGAGAGACCGAGACATTACTCAATTTGCTGCACAAAACCAAGAAACAATTGCGATACAAAACCAGAATAAATCTCTAATTCATTTTTTTCGATTGGCTCGATTTCTACGATGTGAGACCAAGAAATTACTCAATTTGCTGCTCAAAACCAAGAAATTTTTAATTGTTTATAGAAACAAAATTACCGTTCCTAGGGCGATTGTGATCAAAAACCATGAAAAATCTCTAATTCTTTGGTAGATGGGCTGGATTTTACAATTTGGGACCAAGAAATTTTTCAATTTGCTGCTCAAAACCAAGAAATTTTAATTGTTCATAGAAACAAAGTTGCCGTTTATAGAGCGATAGCGATCTAGAAGCAATTAATATCTCTAATTTTTCGTTCGATTGGCTCGTTTGCTCAAAATTGGCTCAAAACCACGAAATTTTCAATTGATTATAGAAACATTATCAGTTTCTAGGGTGATTGCGATAAAAAATCAGGTAATATATCTAATTTTTCGGAAGATGGGCTAGATTTCTACGATGAGAAAAAAAATTACTTAATGTGCTGCTCAAAACCACGAAATTTTTAATTGTTTAAAGAAACACAATTGCCCTTCGGGCGACTGCGATCAAAAAGCAGGAAAAATCTCTATATTTATGGGCTCGTTTTGTACGATATGACACCAAGAGATCACTCAATTTGCTTCTCAAAGAGAAGAAAATTTCAATAGTTTATTGAAACAAAATATTCGTTTCTACGGTCGTTACGATCTAATACCAGGAAATAACGCTAATTTTTCGGAAAATCGGCGAAAAGATACAAATTGCCGTTTCTAGGGGGTTCCGATCAAAAACCTGGAAAATCTCTAATTCTTCGGTAAATGGGCTCGATTTCCACGATGTGAGACAAAAATACTCATTTTGCTGCCCAAAACCAAGAAATTTTTAATTGTTTATAGAAACAAAATTGCCGTTTATAAAGCGATAGCGATCAAAAAGCAGGAAAAATCTCTAATTGTTCTGTAGATAGACTCAATTTCTACGATGAGAGACCGAGACATTACTCAATTTGCTGCACAAAACCAAGAAATTTTTAATTGTTTATAGAAACAAAATTGCCAATTATAGAGCGATTGCGATCAAAAACTAGGTAAAATCTCTAATTTTTCGGTAGATTGGCTCGATTTCCACGATGTGAGACCATAGAAATACTCAATTTGCTTCTCAAAACCAAGATATTTTCAATTGATTATAGAAACAATATCACCTTATCTAGGGTGATTGCAATAAAAAATCAGAAAATATCTCCAATTTTTCGGTAGATTGGCTAGATTTCTACGATGAGAAACCAATAAATTACTCAATTTGCTGCTCAAATCCCAGACAGACAATATTGTTTATAGAAACAATATTGCCGTTTCTAGGGCAATTGCGATACAAAACCAGAATAAATCTCTAATTTATTTTTTTCGATTGGCTCGATTTCTACGATGTGAGACCAATAATTTATTCAATTTGCCCCTCAAAACCAAGAAATAAATTTTTAATTGATTATAGAAACAATATTGCCGTTTCGAAGGCAATTGTTATACAAAACCAGGATAAATCTCTAATTTTTCGGAAGATGGGCTTGTCTACGATTTGAGTGATTTGAGTCCAAAAGATTACTCTAATTGCTGATCAAAGAAAAGAAATTTTCAAATGTTTATGGGAGAAAATTGCAATTTGTATGGCGATTCCGATCAAAAACCAGGAAAAATCTCTAATTTTTCGATAGATTGGCTTGTTTTGTATGATATGAGTCCTAAGGATTACTCAATTTGCTGATCAAAGACAAGAAATTTTCAAATGTTGATAGAAACTAAAATATCGTTTCTAGGGTGATTCTGATCAAAAACCAGTAAAAATCTCCAATTTTTCGGAAGATGGGCTATGAGACCTGAAGGTTACTTAATTTGCTGCTCAAAGGTAAGAAATTCTCAATTGATAATAGAAACTAAATTGCCGTTTCTAGGGCGATTCTGATCAATATGCAGGAAAAGATGGGCTCGTTATTACGATATGAGACCAAAAGATTACTGAATTTTCTGCTCGAAGACAAGAAATTTTCAATTATTTATGGAAAGAAAATTGCTATTTCTAGGGCGATTCCGATCAAAAACCGGGAAAAAAACTAATTTTTCGGAAGATGGGCTTGTCTTCGTTTTGTTTCCAAATGATTACTCTTTTTGCTGCTCAAAGGTAAGAAATTTTCAATTGTTTATGGAAAAAAATGCCGTTTCTAGGGCTATTCCGATCAAAAACCAGGAAAAATCTCTAATTTTTCGGTAGATGGGCTTGTCTCATTCGTCATTCAGTACGATTTCATTATTAACATTACAAAATACCCCTAACCCTCATTAGTGGTACTTAGCACAGAACGCGTGTTACGAAACCCTCAGCAACGAGGCACAGAAATATGTACGCTTTGTTTGAAGGGGTTTGGGGGGTCGAAGGTCAGCCGGTCGATGTGACTACCCGTCGCTAGACTTTTCGTCGCTGAGACATTTGGTCGAAAGGCTATTCGTCCCTGAGACAACTCGTCGCGAGACTTCTCGTCCATAAGAGAACTCGTCGCGAGACTTCTCGTCCATAAGAGAACTCGTCGCGAGACTTCTCGTCCATAAGAGAACTCGTCGCGAGACTTCTCGTCCATAAGAGAACTCGTCGCGAGACTTCTCGTCGCTGAGACAACTCGTCGCGAGACTACTCGTCTTTGAGATAACTCGTCGAAGGACTATTCGTCGGTTAGACGACTAGTCGACGGACAGCTTGATCGCCCGGCTCTCTTTCGACCAACTGCCACCGAACCTGTACGCCTTTGTAACGCAAATTTCTACCACTAGTCATTTATACAGACGGATATCTGGAACGATTGATGTTTACTCAGTGCAATGCGTCATCTCTTCCAGAGGCACTTTGTTCACTATACAATTTGGGTTACATCGCATCATAATGGAAAGGTCTGGAAGCTATGCGTTGGCATATATGTTTATTAAGTGCGTGTTAGCATATCTACACAGTCACCTCTATTGTATATAGAGCGCATTGTATATGCACCCCATATTAAATTTGGCTATACAAAGAATATTACATTCTTGGGTAGTAACATTGCATTAACAAAACAATTACTCCACATCTAAAGCGGAACAGCAGCATTCTTTACCGTTCATTGTTGCTTCTATCGTTGTCACCATAATTTAGTTCCCTAACATAATCCAATGGTGAAAGCCAGCCAAAACATACCGGTTCTTTTTTAACGGCAAACGCTTCCTTATGTGTCATTTATAATCGGTCATCGAAGCCTCTTGACCTAATAAGAAAATTAAATGAATTTCAGCAAGTAATCCATGTAAGGCTTATGAAACATTCGTTCCAGTTTTTTATGGATGGTAAATTGAAAACCTTGGCTTTTTCTGGTGCAATCAGATGCAACAAATAGAAGGTCAAACGTGTCATTAATTATGGCAACAATTATGATGCATAATCAATAATTAATTGCATCAATCGCTAGTTAGGTGGACATCCAGTAATTAATCTATTAATTTATAATGTAAAGTTAGAGTTATATTACTATTAACTTACGTTAAATTACTTGCTAGGATAATTCCATTATTATGGGGAGTATGAATAACCTTGTAAAATTCGCAGTATGGTATTTCCCAAAAATGTGTTGTCTTCAAACCCAAGGGATATATTTAGATTTGTATGTCTCCGTTCACTACCGGTTAAGTGTGGCAGGCGGTGTATGGCAGGAGTTGTATGGATGGCGATTCATGGCAGGTGTTGTATGGATGGCGGTGTAGGGAAGGTGATGTATGGTAGGCGGTCTATACTACGTACATTCCCACCTCTGTTTTCTTTCGAGTTACTTAATAAGGACCGTTTCATGAGAATCCCAAACTCATTGCAATGTGGAGATACACTTCGTGATAATGTGCCCGTCGTGCCTTCCTGTTTAAGATTTTCGGTTACGCCTTCATATTTTATCGTTTAATCGTCACGATAACTACGGTTATGCTGTATTAGGCTAGAATTAAGGAAATTATCCGCACTCTCTGGATTTCTTCGATTGCATTTCTTAAAGAGAGAATTAGAAAAGTAAATACTTGTCTTTAAACCCAGACACGAGATATAATTATTGTTTTTTCTATGAAATTTTGGTAGAATATTCACTTTGAAGCGCGTCACTTCTTGGGATATCTAGGCGAATAAAGGTTACTGTTTAATAACTACATGACCTTAGAAATTGTGGTTGAGAATTTTTCCCTTGAGAAGTATTAATGATAGTGTTCAGACAGCCCTACGCGATGAATATATTGTCATTTAATTTTAAAATGAAATTTGAATTTGAATTTAAATTTAGAAGTTTATTTTGATTATTCTTTTTTTGACCTTGACTTCCTCTTTAATACATTTCACGTTAGAAAGGTACACATATTCTTTGTGAACATCTTCATTTTGTATGGATGAATAAATTAAATCTTTAAAGAGGCAGCGTTATGCGCACATAGGCCTCTCTTCCATGTAAATACAGCATTAGCAATAAAAAATAGATCCATCTATTTCGACTGGAGCAAAATGCTACGTATTAAAAAGGAAACTGTAATAAATAACCGCGGAGATGATGATGAGATGGATGAACCGAGTAACATCTGGAAGTCCTTTAAAGAGCAAATGAAGAGAAGTCTCTGAAAGCTTTGATTGTAAAAAGGAAAAAAAACTTAATTTGTCACACTCTATACAAGTGTCTCGAAGACAGTATCGGAAGGAATGGTTGCATCATAGAGTATACTTAGGTTATTAGAGGCAGGTCATGGCTATTGTTCATAAGGGAATGAAGCGACTGGCAGGGGATAGGATAACTTGTACAACTGCAGCAAACTGATCTTCGTATACCCATGATGATGATGACGACATTATGCCAAGATGGCCTGATTTACTTTTATTTTGATGATTCATATTTTGAATCTTTTATGAAATGAGTTGAATGTGTTGGAATGTGAACGCACTGTTTCTCGAATTCCTAAAAACTGAGTGAAATTACTGCTAATATTTACTCCAAATCAGTCAGTCAATCACCTTTCTTTAATGTTTTCTTTAACTTTCAGAAACAAAAGCACGTACATATTTTAATAATCTTTTTTCCCGATATCACTTTTACGTCGAATAAAATTAAAGTGGGAAATATTTCAATGACATAGTTTCCATTGAATCCTTTTTTCCTCATACTTTCGATGTTTGAACATAGGCGTTATGCCACTCAACTGTGGTTTCATATTCGATCGAATGTATCACATATATCAAGTCTTCAGATTAAAAGAATTTCTCCGTAAATTATAAAGTGAATTTTGAGTGGAAATGTGATTCTTTAGCAGGGCCGGATTAAATGAGAAGCGATCTCAGCCTCCTCTTTCAGACTTTGTAGCGAATTGCCAAAGTTATGGCATGAAGCTTCAACTTTAAGCAGATGGATTATTTCTCGAACTTTTCTATTGTCAATATCACTGAAACATCGGTAATTTCAATATCACAAAAATACATTATATGTCAATATCACTAAAATATCGCAAATATTGCTGCTAAGTGACATTTTTATCGCTTTATGTTAGAGAATTTAAGCACAAAGACTGTTTTTCTTTTTTGTTCATCATATCAACTGGTCACTTTCCTTGATTTACTTAGGAATGGATTTGTCGGACTTAAATCGCGCGCAATGAACGATGAAGCAGTTAATAATGTCAGAAGATGAAGAAGTGTCAGTTTAAGACAAAGTGGTAGCATTGATAGTAATTATTACTAAAATACCATGCCGAGAGTTTTCGGTACAACCATTAATCGAACTGAACTTATCGAGTTTTGGTCGCAAGATACCTTATCTAGCATCTATTGATGAAAGATTTTGCGATATTAAAATATAACAGAGAGGCTATTTATAAAATTCGAATAAATGAAAAACCTCTACCTTGATTAAACTTGTTTTGCCTTCTGGAGATTGTCTTCCTTACACTGTAGATGTTTCTATTGCTAAAGCAAAAAAAACTGGCTTAAAGCGTTGGTTATCTTGAAATGTTTCATTTTCTCATCGAGGAAAAAAAACCTTTATATAAAGTAACAAACCGAAAACGTATAAAAAAAATCTGCGATACACCACCTAGCAATGTTACTTAACTTAGATTGTGACAAGTACCTCATCGAAAAAATACTGCCCATAACAGGTTATCCATAGAAATATAAGATAATTGAAAGTTCCGAAACCACTTTCCGAAGCCTTCTATTAAGCAAACTCTCTGTTCACATCTATAGATCGTAATTTTATAAGACGTTATCCTGCACTGTTCTTATGTATTCCTTACATTCATAAGGAATAACTTTCTGTCGTCACACCGCTTGATATTTGAATAGAGTTTTTAATTGTTTATGATCATACCTTTCTAACCAACCCTTACAATAGTTTTTTCATTCGCAAATTAACCCATGTCCATGTGCTTTGGGCACACACAATTGGGCCGCATTATATCAGAAAACTTTAAATAAAAAAATATACCACCTTCATAGTCAAACTTACTCTGCATATACTGTAGTTTTGCACGCTGCCTTGAAATAAAGAATGAAGCTTCTACAAAAGTATTTTCTGTAATTTGATTCTTGACTTTTGCGCAGAACCTTTACCGGCAAAACACTTCAAGGATTCTTTAGGGAAAGAAATTTTTCCTTCCTCATTTCCCTGCATAATTAACAGCACTGCGCTCTTTGGTTGTTATATCTTCTCATATATTCTACAAGTATGACTGCAATTATGTCTAAAACAGAGCTCACCATCTTGGTAAGGCTTAACTATCATATATATTCTAATTTCCTGATTTCTTTTCGATGAAACAGCTAATATAATAAGTCGATAATTATATTAAAATTATAATTACATTAATATTAATTTATATTTTTATAATTTTTTACGCGTAAAATTAGGAGCACATATAAAGGTAGTACGTATGCATATATCATTTGAGTGCACTACTTTTTCTTAGAAATAGAGACGAAACTTGCCCAACGCATTCGGATTTAGGTGCCTCTATTGCTATCCTGAGAGTGCCAGCACAATATTATATTATTTTAGGAAGGACCAGATATTCTGGGGAAAGGCAAAAAAAAATCCCAAGGAACAATGGACTTAAAAAAGGTCTGACTGGACCGGGAACACACCTTGTGTGGCCGGTGCTTCTATGAAGCCGCGACAGCGATCGATGCCACTATGTGGACGAATTCGCAAAGTCCTTGCCCAGAAAGTCTCCCGAATGGCTTGGAGAAATGTTCTGCCGGGGTAGCTCAACGGACAGAGCATCCGACCGGCATTCGGGAGACCCTGGTTCGTTTCCCGGTCCCGTCAGACTTTTTTCAAGTCCATTCTTGGGATTTTTCCTGGGTGCGCACCATCTTGCGCTAAGTCACCCTTACCCGTTTTCCTGTGCAAAAAAATGTTAGATGACATAAAGGGTGGGGTGAGTTACCAGGTAACGAAGGAAAAGACTATGAGCATATGGACCTACCGAAAGGTAACACTTATTTACAAGATATTCTGGCACAGCAGATCTCAGAAATGATTCACATTTAATTAAGTCGGTAACGAGCAAAAAGGTCTTTTGTTATTATTTAATTTATAGTTGATTACAGCGAATTGTCTCCTCCCTCGGCATCGCTTGTTTATACTTTATCTTTATAGTGTGGATTTCATAACATAAGAGGCAACAAAGGCAAGAAATAAAATAACGCAATACTTCAGAGTTAAATTTTTGAGCATCAAAAAACTTATTTTCCAAAGCTGAAAGTTAGTGCCTTTTAGAACAGGATATAGATACTAGGTGTGATCAAAACAAAAGCGGAATTTTTAAATCTCCCGGGTTGTATAATTCCGATTTTCAAATTTTTTTCTGTGTATTGGTACACATATTCCTGGCATACAATCTTAAGGGCAGCCATTTTGAATGTTTAGTCTATTAGTCAAAAACGGAACAAAAAATTTGCATTAAATTTCTCGTTAGAAATGGAATAAAGTGCTGCACCACTTTTGATGAGATTGGCATATCATTTGGCTCATGCCAAGCAATTTTTACGGATGTTTTGGGCATGAAACGGATGGCAGCAAAATTTGTTCCAAAATTGTTGAATTTTGACCAAAAGCAGCACCGAATGAACATTGCTCAAAAGTTGCTGAATGCAGTTAATAATGATCCAGAACTTTTTAAACGGGTAATAACTGGTTACGAAACATGGGTGTACGGGTATGACATTAAAACTAAAGCCCAGTCGTCCCAGTGGAAACTTCCTGAAAAAGCAAGACCGAAAAAGCACGTCAAGTTCGATCGAATGTGAAGGTTCTGCTCACGGTTTCTTCGATTTCAAAGGCGTAGTGTATCATGAGTTCCTGCCACCAGGAATATTACATGGAAGTTCTACGCCGTTTGCGTGAAGCAATCCGAAGAAAACGATCGGACCTGTGGCGATACAATTCGTGGCAATTGCACTAGAATAACGCACCAGCTCACACCTCACTGCTTGTTCGTAAATTTTTGGCAAAAACCAACAACATCATGATGCCTCAACCACTGTATTCACCGGACATGGGCCTTTGTGATTTCTTCCTATTCCAAAAACTGAAAAAAAACTTGAAAGGACGACATTTTGGCAATACTGAGGTCAAAACGGAATCGCTGAAGCAACGAAAATTTCGTTCCAGAGGTGCTTCGAGGATTGGAAAAAGCGCTACTAAAATTCCCTATTATAATTCGCTATTAAAAGTTATCGAGGAGCCCTGCCTCTTCTCCTACACAAGTCTCTTCCTCCTAAGCCGTGCACACGGTGGTCCATATATTGCGCGAAGCGATTCCATGGACACTCCAAGAATAATTTTGAGATATTTTATAGGAAAATAGATAGGATCGTAATGCTGGGAGTTATTTAAGAGATGGTGTCCCGCATAGGCTAGAGCGTCACGCGTTCGTCCTTTGTGAAATCATTTAAATAGATAATAATAGTAGTAGTTTTTAAATTGGTGCCTAATAAATAATACTATTAGTATATGAAATTAAATAGCGACATCAAATGAAGCTACAGTATAAGATGTCTGTGAAATTAGTATAACAGCTTTACACTTACCATGATTCTCGAAAATAAGGAATGCTCTTCATGTAATCTTAATAATACCCGTCTTTGAGATGAAGAAAGACGTCAATAGTTTTCATCTACCGAATTAAAACAGCGGTATCAGCCATCAAAGCAACGTTAATAGTTGTAACATGCTCTGAAGAGCATTTCGTTTTCGAAGATTTTATGTTCTCCGTATCCTCTTCAGAGTAGATAAAAATAATGGACAAAGCCTAGGAAATACTCAATCAAATGAACGCGATGCGTATCTGAAGCGAAAGAAGGATGAATCTTTTACTTTCATTAAGATCGATTAGGCATCATTTTTCGCCACAAATCGCGTCATGCTGTTCCTCCTGAGATTCCCGTATACGCAGCCACTATTCTTATCCGTTCTCGTGAATGCTTCGCATGTAGAGATACGAAGGAATACTGTTTTTCGAATTTCCCGACATTAAGGACATCTATTGTCTGTCCAACATCATGAAGACACAATGGATTTCTTATGGCCCCGTGCATTTCTTACGGGAGATCGGCGCGCGCTGTTGCCACTTTTGCATAAAAAAAAGACAGTTGGCAAAAATTAATTTCTAATACTTTTATCATACAGCAAAAGTAATTCCGCACAGCATGGTGCAATTTAATCGATGTTAAATAATATCGTAATCGAAGGAAAAATAGGAAAGTGATACTTTCGAGAAAATCGGGAATAAGTTGCGGTTTTCTTTGAACCGATATATTTAGGTCTACCTTTCAAGAAACACGGTCTTTCTTTGTATCACTATCTGTCTCATTTTATTCACATTCCACCAATGCTATTACTTTTCCTGTTAAAAATTTTGGAGACAAATGCTGTAGCGAAATCTTTGGGAGTGCCGAGAATTTTCGGCAAAATGCATTGAGAAATGTAGTCGCTAGCTACTTTTCGTTATTTATACGTAGGAAAAAACTTGAAGCGAGAAAGTTTTTGAGAAAACACTGAATTTATTTTCTCTGGAAGTTTTAATCCTCTAACTTTATTGATAACCTTAAAAAACGAATTTATATTTCGAAGGTTACGCAGACCTCGGCGCGCGCGCCATTTACTCCAAGGCGGATATAAATCGATTCGCCTATTTTCCCGATTGCTTGTAATGTTCTCATTAACGTGATCACCAACAAGAATTCTCGTGATTGTACGTCCGTAAAAGTTCATTAGACATTTAGTGAACTTTCCGTTTTGTAGTATAAGCGTGTTTAAATAATCACTTTTTAATTAGGTTTGAAATTGCGTTAAATCACCGAAAAGAAAGCGAGGGAGCATATTTCAAGTAAAAAGCATTTTGGAAAAGGAGAAAAAATAACATATGAGGGACTATTGGGCATGTCTTACGAAACGATCTGGCTTACACTAACCCTAGCTGCCGAATACAGATTTACCCCTCGCTCTGGAAAAAACTTTTTCCGCATTTTCTCCCGTATGTCCAAAGTCATCTGTAAACACAGATGTGCTTTTTAAGCTCTTAAGTTCAAGTAATCCTAAGATAAATCCTAAGTAATCCTAATAAGAAGAGTGTAAAGTGGTCCTCTTACGAAAGGCACGTTGGTGAGGCATGTCCTCTCTCCGAATAATACAGTTTAGAAGAAATAAATAAACTCGAATAACAGGCCGATACGTGTAAGACACATAATTCACTAAACGATTCGATCCTAACGACATGAAACTAAACGTTAATCAAGAAATAACGAAAATTAAGCGACGCAATATAAAATCAGTTTAATCCAATTAATTTCAACTATAGTATTGGAGGTACTTCCTTAGAACATGTGCATTCATTAACAGACATTGGTGTTATGTTCGACTCCAAGCTGAGTTTTAAATTGCATGTCCGCTCTGTTTATTCCAAGGCTTCCGCATTTTAGGATTTTGGAATAATTGTAGTAATAGTCGTAATTCCATAGATAACTTTTCCGTTGGCAATATCCTCAATTCTTACTGTTCTCTTGTGCATTCAGTTTTGGAATATAGCGTAATTTGGAATCCGCATCATACCACTCAATCCATTGAGAAGATACAAATGCGCCTCATAATATGGCTTCATTAAAAAAAACTGGCTTCTTCTTTAATAAATTTGACCACAATATGATTTGTCAAAAATATAACCTTGCTCTCCTCAAAAATAGACGGAATGTGACCGATATTGTGTTTTTACATAATATTCTAACGGGTGTGATTGACTCTAGTGAACTTGTTTCACTTGTAAATTTTAATGTTCTTTTGAGACGCTCTAGACACACAAAACTTTTAGTGACTCTTATGGGAGGGTGGATGTTTGTCATTTTGAGCCTAAGTCCCTAATTATGAGATCAACAAATGATTTTCTTAATGTAGCGAACGAAGCTGATTTCTTAAATAATTCCTTTTCTTCTTTAAAGAGGAAAATTTACTCCAACATGTAATTGTAATCTCCTTTGTAATATATGCATTGTAATTTATGTAGAACTAGCTGAAGTTCCCGTTGATTCCGGGAAAATAGATGTCGGATTAAATATAGTATACCTAATTGTACATAGGAGAAAATAACATCTTGCATCATAGTCCAATTAGTCCAATGGGACAGGTTATCGAAAACTAAAATTTCTATTCAAAGTTCGAAGCCGAAATCTACAGTCAAGGATAATAACCTAAACCTTCATGGAATTTCTTTCTTATGAAACTTGTCTCAAGTTAATGTACAAGTTTGCAACCTCTGGTTCTAATCGTAAAATATGCAAAGAGTCCGAATTGATAAACAAAAAGTTACTCATTTATCTCCATTAGTTCACAATAGTGCTACGTATGTTTGATGCCCCTGTGATTCATCTCTACAATTTGTTCGTGACTGTAATAGTTAAAATCTGTGAATAATTTCCTCCTCTTCCTATCGTCAATTGCTTTTAAATGGGCCTAAATATACATGGATTCTGAAGGGAAAATGCATGAACTCGGAATCAACAATTGGAAGTCAGGGGGAAGAGTTGTTTACAACCTCAACATTTTACTAAATATACACAGAATTTCCCCTTAATCTGTTTATATAGACGCTTCTCCGGATATACATACATACACACACACACACACACGCCACCTACAGGTCGGGGAGCTGAAAGGCCTTTTCCTACCGGCTGGCCACCACCAGAAGCTTTGTCCACCTTTAGCTTCTACAGTAGAATGACCAAAATGAGAATCATACTACCTTTCCCCAAGCAAAAAATCTATCATGAATCCAAATATCTTCTTCATGGTGACAAATGGCCCCTACATGCCAGGCACACAGATGATAAAGTAAACTGGAATGTTATGAGGATGCGGCCAACCCTTGGGGTGGACGCAGATGTTGCCTGGAGACTATCTCATGGAGCTTGGGCTGATAGAATCTTCTTACAACGCGTGGGCATTGCACCCGCGTCGGATTGCCCATGGTGCCCTGAAGTGGAGGCGACAGCCTGGCATTTGGCTTTAACATGTGTGAAGGTAAAACCCTTCTGGAAGGTGATAGTGAAATGCATCAAGCACCTTACGGGCCTCAATAAAATACTGTTAATCCACCTATACATGGGAATATCCAGAAAATGTAGCCTAGATTCACGAAGCAAAGCGCTAGCAAATTATCTTATTACGACCTCAAAGGTTGATATATATACAGAGATAACCCTGTATTTTAAAAGAAAAAAAGAAAATGTTAATTATCTGCAGACATTTAAAAATAAAATACAAAAGAGACTCAAAATTGAAGAAGGATACCATAGGGCAAATGGGACAATCGATACTTTCCTATACGTTTGGGGAGTCAAAGAATTCTTCCTTTTAAACGGAACCTCAGAAATAAATGACAAGTGCCCTATATTCCAGTAACTGCAGAAAAATGAACTTACTGCAGACTTGAGCTGACTAGAACCCACCCTACACAGGTTCATAATAATAATAATAATAACANATTTTGAAAAATTCGTTACAGGATTTCGCGGTCAGGTAGAACGTTGAAATTCGCTACATCTATAGAAGGTAAGGAGTTCTATCGTACGCTGTAAGCATATTTGTCCTCATTGACCCAGGTTCGATGCTAGGACATTTCATATGCACGTATTATGAATAATTCGTTGGTTATTGTAGTTGGTGCATGGAACTCGGTGTATGGAAGGCGGAGTGTTGCAGGTGGTTACACCGAGTTAAATGCACCAACTACAATAACCTAAACGAATTATTCATAATACGTGCATAAGAATTGTCCTAGCATCGAACCTGGGTCTATGAGGACAAATATTCTTACAGCATACCATAGAAATCCCTATCTTCTATAGATGTAGCGAATTTCAACCTTCTACCTGCCCGGGAAATACCATTACGAATTTTTTAATATTCGGTAGTTTGAATGGCCCTGGGATCGAACCTAGGCATTCAGGGTAAAAATCTTTACGGCATACGATAGACAATCACCCATACTATAAACACCGTGAATTGCAAGTTTCTACCTTAACGGAAAATACCCTAAATGAATTCACGAACTTCAGACAGACAATTTGCCCTAGAATCGAACTAACGACCCTCAAGGTAAAATCCTTAAGAGATACAATAGAGGCGTTTGATCTCTATCGATGACGTGAATTTCAAGTTTCTATCGTACCTAGAAATAGCCTAAATGATTTTTTGAAAGTTTTGCACCAAGTACCTAGCATCGAACCTGGGGCCATTAGGTAAAAAGCTCTTGCGGGAAATGAAAGATAAAATAATTTCCTAACGATTCCGCAAATTTCAACGTTCTATCTTTACGCTAAGTACGCTAAATAAATTTTTGAAAATGCGCTCAATGCATTCTTATATGAAAATGGCCCAATTTGGGGCCCCTTAGAATCAAACCCATGATGCGTAGAATGGAAGTCCTCTTTTTTCCTAGATGTCCAAACCCGGGACTTTACGGCAAAAACATCGACGGCTCCGTGAGGCACTTCCTTCTGCCTCGCCTTTAGTATCCTATATGTATATATGTATCCGGAGAAGCGTCTATATAAAGAGACGAGTAAAAGTTGCTTGCATACTGCAAGCGTAATGCAAGATAGATTATCTAAGGTATTACACACCACCTGCAACACTCCGCCTTCCATACACCGAGTTCCATGCACCAACTACAACAACGTAAACGAATTATTCATAATATGTGCTAACGAAATCTCCTAGCATCTAACCTGGGTCTATGAGGACAAATATTCTTACAGCACACTATAGAAATCCCTATCTTCTACAGATCTAGCGAATTTCAACCTTCTACCTGCCCGGGAAATACCGTTACGAACTTTTGTAAATTTAGTCATTCGAATGGTCCTGGGATCGAACCTGGGCTTCTAAAGCAAAAGGCTTTACGGCATACAATAGACAACCATCTATTCTAACAACACCGTGAATTGCATGTTTCTATCTTAAAGGAAGATACCCTAAATGAATTCATCAACTTCAGACAGAGAAACTGCCTTAGCATCGAACTAAGGACCCTCAGGGTAAAATCCTTAAGAGATACAATAGAGGTGTTTGATGTCTATCGATGACGTGAATTTCAACGTTCTATCTTAACTAGAAATACCCTAAATGATAATTTGAAAGTTTTGCACCAATTTCCTAGCATCGAACCTGGGGCCATTAGGTATAAAGTATATTCTTACGTATCCCGTATATTCTTACGGGAATCGGAAGATAAAATAATTTTCTAACGATTCCGTAAATTTCAACGTTCTATCTTTATGCTAACTACGCTAAACGAATTTTTGAAAATGCGCTCAATGCGTTCTTATGGGAAAATGGCCTGATTTGGGGCCTCCTATAATCGAACTCATGATGCCTAGAATGGATGTCCGCTTTTTTCTATAGTGTCCAAACCCGGGACTTCACGGCAAAAAAACGGCGGCTCTGAAAGGCACATCCTTTCGCCTCATCTTTAGTATCCTATATGTATATTTAAATCCGGAGAAGCGTCTATATATAGAGATATACGAGTAAAAGTTGCTTGCATACTGCAAGTTTAATGTAAGATAGATTAACTAAGGCATTGTACACCTCCTGCAACACTCCGCCATCAATACACCGAGTTCCATGCACCAACGACAATAACGTTAACGAATTATTCAAAATACGTCCATATGATTTGTCCTAGCATCGAACCTGGGTCCATTAGGACAAATATCCTTACGATATAGAACTCTCAATCTTCTATAGATGTAGCGAATTTCAACCTTCTACCTGTCTAGGAAGTACCGTTAAGAATTTTTTAATATTAGGTAGTTTGAATGGTCCTGGGATCGAACCTGGGAATTTAGAGCAAAAAGCTATACGGCGTACGATAGACAATCATCCATTCTATAAAAACCGTGAATTGCAAGTTTCTACCTTAACGGAAAATACCCTAA
>KZ309258.1:64039-75831 GCA_000376725.2 Ladona fulva | reverse complement strand
ATTATAAAATCATCATGGGCGATTTTAACGCTCGTGTAGGTCAGCAGGAAGCAGATGATGCCGTCACAGGAAAACATGGACTAGGACAGAGAAATGAACGAGGTCACCGCCTGGTAGAGTTTGCAGAGTGCACCAATATGTACATAACAAACACATATTTCAATAAGAATCCTACAAAGAAGAGGACTTGGAGTAAAATGGAGGGATTCAGCACTATGGACCACATCCACACGCTGCAAGTAATTATCAGCAGAATGAACGAATACGAGATGCCACTAGTACTCTGCTTCGTGGAGTACGCTCAGGCCTTTGACTCGGTAAGTACCTCCTCCACACTGGAGGCACTGGGGAAACAAGGGATACATACAAAGTACATCCAACTTTGACGCAGCATCTACAAGGACGCCACAGCCTCTGTAATGCTGCATGAAGAAACAGAGGAATTCCGGATTGAGAAGGGAGTGAGACAAGGCGACTGCCTTNATAAGGGACTATTGGGCATGTCTTACGAAACGATCTGGCTTACACTAACCTTAGCTGCCGAATACAGATTTACCCCTCGCTCTGGAAAAACTTTTTCCGTATTTTCTCCTGTATGTCCAAAGTCATCTGTAAACATAGATGTGCTTTTTAAGCTCTTATGTTCAAGTAATCCTTAGAAGAGTGTAAAGTGGTCCTCTTACGAAAGGCACGTTGGTGAGGCATGTCCTCTCTCCGAATAATACAGTTTAGAAGAAATAAATAAACTCGAATAACAGGCCGATACGTGTAAGGCACATAATTCACTAAATGATTTGATCCTAACGACATGAAACTAAACGTTAATCAAGAAATAACGAAAATTAAGCGACGCAATATAAAATCAATATAAAACCTTCTCCTCGGAGATAAAATCATCCATCCCGCATATCTCCTAATTTAGTCGGATTCATTCCCTTCCATCATCGAAGAGCTTCGTCTCGTTCGCTCGTCTCTTAGAGTGTTCTCGGAGGGCCACCTTCTTCGATGAACTCCCGTCTGCTCGATATTCTAAGGTCGTAAATCTTTTTTTTTCTTCATTTTCACTCGTTTATCCCATTCCGCTCTAGTTCATTGTTTTCCCTATCTTCCGCTATTTCTGGAATTGGAAAGCCCCGCCAGGAGGAATTCTCCGAGGCATTAAAATGGAATATCTCTGCGTGAAATATCCCCGCTTCTCTACCGCTTCTTTTACTTTATATTCCTTTTTTATCTCCGACGAAAAATTTCCCTTTTCCTAAAGAATATCTTCGCTCTCCTCGATTCTCTCTCATTTAACTCTCCTCTATTCTCCCCCCTCTCGTGCTAAACTAGTATCTCCTCGCAATACTTAATTCGAGTGTCCTCTTTCATGTCCTTTAAGTCACTAAGGCACTAACTTCTGTTCCCCAAAATGCTCTCGCACTCTTCCGTTCCCATTTCCGCACCCACGCACTCCTTCGGCAAACTACCAGGAAGTCCCCCCAACGAAGCACAACAGCTTACAATTAATACAAGAAAATGCTCGTAAGTGCTTCAGGGTGGAGGTTAAAAATGAAGCGTTTTTTGTCCGAATTGGTTACACGTATTTTACAAGAATATCTGGAAGCTTGCTCGATAAAATTCGAATCTGAGCTCAAAAGCACGCTTGTTAATGGGATATATACACGTTTGACTTTCTTTTTAGTAGTCGGAGTTTGTTTTCCACGCCAAAGTCATTGTTTCAGTTTTAATTTGGGTTTCTTTTGGAATTATCTTTCGTTCCGATTCCGCATTGTTCTGTGATTACATTTCACAAGAGTGGTTGTTAGACAGTGGATAAAGATGGATAATTTTCATTTGCATCATGTTATTTCGACAAGACTTTCCCTTCATTTTGAATACTTCATCCTTCCTTATCTTCTTCACGCTGATGCAGCCTTTGTAACAACACAATTGAATGAAATATTTGTTTCAACGAAAGCATTTTCAATGTTCTGTGAAATTCTATTTTCGGATGCTCCTCTTTCAAGAAAGTGGAGAAATTTTTTACCAATTCTATGATGATTTGTGATCACTAACTCACTATTAGGGCGCACAAATGATATCGTGAAAAGCATAAGTTTTGTAACCCATCTGCAGCTTCCGTACTAAAATATCTTCTTAGGAAGACAAACATTTGGCAGGGCCAACAATTGAAGCCACGTGCATGATGTTAAAATTAGTGGAAAAGTAGTACTTTCTTTTCTGACAGATATCGGTAAATGGAATCACAAATAGCAATCACCGTGCATATATAAAAGGCTACTATTGGAGGAAGGCAAGTTTTAAAATAACAGAGCGTTTCTGCTTATGTACTGCCTGGAATGACCAGACAGTGCGTATATATTTATCATCTTCTGTACTAACGCACTACCTGAAATCTCCGTAGAAGTAATAATCGTGAGAAAATTGAATGCCGATGAAATATTCCTGGCGCGTGCAACGAGTTAAGTGACTCCACGTCAGAGAAGCTGTGGACTTCAATGTTCATTGCGGCCAATTTTTCCCATCTTGAAACAAACAGTGATTTAAGTTTTGAAGTGAAAATCATAACTTCGTGTTTTCCAGATTTAAGTTTTGTTTCTGGATTAAATAAGCCTTGTTTATCGCGTCACGTGAAATTGAATTATTCTCTTTAAGAATGCAGAGCGATTCAACTACAACACGAGGGTGAGGTGTTTTGAGTGGATAGCCGTACGAAACTCAAGGAGAAACAGAAATTAAATGTATCGACGTGAGTGGGATTCGAAGCCATCTGTCTTGCATTCGAGCCACTACAGCCTCACTCTCTAGCGAAAAGTTTTCTTATAGAAATATTCGAATACATGCGATACATTGTCCGAGTGTGATCTGATAGTTTAACATGGGTCCTAAAGGCTTCATATACGACCCAACGAAACATGCGGCGACAAAGGATGGCTCCCTATCCCGAATCCAATCCTTACTCTGACCATAAAGTTATAATGTAGGATTTTCTGTTATGTCATTTAAATTTATAGATGACTTAGTCGTATACTTTAACCCTTACGGGCTTCCCCACCTTCTACCTTCCATAGACCGCGATGATGAACCGTTTTTGTGTCCCTGTTATACTTACGGCCACCGTAGTCAATACCTCTCGAGTATGCACTGTACCCCTTGACCTAAAGTGTATTTGAGATGCATAATCAGGAATGTAACAAAAGGAATATCTGTAAAAGAAAAAGCCAAAAACAAGAATTTATACTGTAAATGAAGTCAGATAACGCACGAAATTGTTTTTTGCGAATTCGTCATTTCCCACCAAAAATCCTCATTTTTATCACCCTCTCTTTAAAAACATATTCACAAATTCCTATCCTTAAGAATAAATTAGGACGCCTCCTTTCTCTCTAGACAAGGAAAAGCTCATTCTTGCGAGATTTTTTATTGTTATTCTCTGCTAATACGACTGACAGAAAGGATTTCACAGCTTCTCTCACAAAACAAAACAAACACTCAAGAGACACATCGTATTTAATGCTTTCAAAAGGTTTCAATGTTCGGCTTCGAGACGCAGTTAACGCTTTTGGGATAAATTTCCTAACTTTTTATGACTTATTCTATATTTTGCTCTCAGAATACATTACGGAGAGGAAAAGTCTTGCGAATGAAAATTTAATGGAGCAAACAAGCAGTTTGGAAATTACTTAGTTTAATATGCAAAATATTTCGAGGGCATGTGTGTGGAAGGGAAAGGCAAAAGTTTTCCAGTTTTAGATTTTTATTTCACAAACTCAAAGTAAATATGACTAGCAGCAATTTTTTATAATATTTGTTATATACCTCAATATCTAATACTATTTTCAAACCAGAAAGAGCAGATGCACAGATCAGACATTTGGCTCAATTGTGTTCTTATACAATGACAAATGGAGTAGTGAATTAAGGTAAAAAAAAGTCAAGCCTTTGTGTCCTTTGTGTTTAGAGATCGAATGTCACACACACACAGTGACTGAGGAGCGGACGTGTTCGCTCTCTGTTTACCGAGTGCTTTTCAAGGATTCCTCTTTAATTTAGTTTTTTCTTCTTGTGTTTTCTTGGGAGAGCATTGTTCTTTTTTGTTCTCTCGAAGATAGGAAGTGGTTTGTTTGAGTGCTACAGTTATAAACTTGCTTTTAGTGTAGTTAGTTCCGTAGTGCTTGGTTCTGTGGCTTCGAAGCTTGTGAAGGTCGCCGGCAATTGACGGCGACCTCTCCGCGGAGCTCATTGCCGAATCTCCGGCAATGGGTTCCTTTGAGGGACGGAGGGTAATACGCCCTCCTTATCTCAAAAATCTTAATCTCCCGGATAAGTTTCCCGAAATGGTGTGGAGATCTTCTTCATTCCCGCATTTACCGCTTCAAGAGGATATTTCAGCGACCCATCCTGGTCGAAAGGTCGATTTATGGGCAGCGAATATCCCGCACTTTCCCCACGATTACAACGGCGAATTCAATCATTCGCTGAGTCAAAGATGAGCAGCGATGCTTTATTGATTAGAAGACTCGAGGGTCATCTCGAAATTACTAAAAAGTCGAACGCAATGGCTAGAACAATCTAAACTGCTACCACTACTACTACTACATTGGGAGTTACATCTTATGCTGGAGTCGCAGGAGGATCCGGCCGTAAGAATATTGCTTGTTTGTCGCAAAGTGGGGATTAGGAATTGAACAACTACCCTTCTCCTTCTATGATTGCCAGACAACCTGTGAAGTTGGTGATAGCACTATCCCCGAGGAAATTCATACCATCTTCAAATGGGCTATCCAAGAAACTTGCGATTTTATTTCCAAGTAAGAGAAATACTCAGGATTACGTCTACGCAGTGGGCGCCCTTTAGGGCGGAGGCGAGGGCATAACCAGGAATGTAAGCAAAAGGAATATCTGTAAAAGAAAAAGCCTAAAACAAGAATTTATAGTGTAAATGAAGTCAAATAACTCACGAAATTGTTTTTGCGAATGCGTCATTTCCCACCAAAAATCCTCATTTTTATCACCCTCTCTTTAAAAAAAATTTCTCAAATTCCCATCTATCCTTAAGGGTGTTGTAGCGCTTACCCAAAATGGCCGATTCAAACCTATTTCATTATGAATTTTGTGTAATTAATTAGCATTGTAGAGATACGTGGCTTCCTGCATTTCCAAGTGAAAATATTGAAATATTGCGAAATAGTTTTAGAATTTAAAATAAAGATTCAAAAATCCCTAAAATGACGTTTGAAATCAAAAATATAGCTAATTTTTCGGCCAAATTTACCCGCTTATTTTACTCCAATTTGAAAAATGGAAATGATTTCGCATAATTTCAATCCTTCTTCTAACAGAATGAGTTAAAATTTAAGGGGGTCGCAGATCAAACTCGGCTGTAATCTAGGATTTAAGTTACCTCTGTTTTCGTAGGACTTGGTGCGGCCTCTACATAGCCACGAAGGTAGGGGAAGGGAATTAGAGGGGAAGTTCTCTTCGTGACGGCTGAATAACAGCGAACGGTATCTTCACTGCTATTATTATTTTTTGCGTTGTGGGGCATTAGGATTATTCTCATAGACCACTCGTCTTTGACACTGCGAAGGACAGAAAAGATTTCAATAAGTTGCTGCCTTTGGGAAGACCATGAATGCATCAAATAAATATGCGAAAAATAGATATCTTCGACTGCGTGCATATAAGTTAAAACGCAAAGGGAAGAACTTGCAGGAATGGAGAATGAACAGGTGTAGGACTGAATTTGTAATAAGTTGGAATAAAATTAACTTTGATTTCGTAAAACTAAATTTCACTCGCTGAGTTATTTCTGATGTCTTTTTTAACTTAAGCTAGTCTTAAATTGTCATTTCATTGCCGATTGAGTAGGTGTAATTTTGTTATTGTTGTTTAACATTTACATTATTTCTCAATAAATGGAGTGCCGCTGGTGGCAAAGTGTAACAGAAGTCACAAAATCCAAATGCCGTTTTTGGTGGTTTTTTTGGATTTTGTGACTTCTGTTACATTATTTCTCAAAATTAGGAAAATTATTTTCGGTGAACCATATGGATTAGACTCTCCTCGTGATGAAGGTTGCCCATCGTTAGTATACGAAAATTCCTCCCACGACAGTCTCAATCCGGAACAATCCTTGCAAAGAACGTCCAACCAGGTAAAACGCACTCCTTATTATCAAGATAATGGTTCTTTGTTTTATAATGAAGATAATCGTTCGCCGAATGCTTTTAAATCTCTTATACTCGTTACCCCTCTCATTACAGTTTGGTATATTATTCCCTATTCCAACGTAAAATAAATGCAATAGGAAGAGGGAGAGGAGTACCACGGAGGAAAAGGACGCCTAATACTAAAGAAGGAATTGGAAGAGGAGAAGGAAATGGTCAAGAGACTGACGTCGGAAAATGAGGACCTTAAAAAACTGTTAAGTACTCGTAAAGTGAATCTGTCTCATCCTAGTACTACCTTAAATTCTGATTCTTTTAAAGATGTTCTGGTTTTAGGGGACTCAATGGTCAGATTTAGTGGGAATGAATTTAAACGTAAAGGGGCTGGGTTTGAATGTTTACCGGGTAAGTTATTCAGTAAATTATTCAGTAAAGCTAAAATTGTAGTAAGTGGGATTGTCCAAAGGAGGGATGTGGCACCAGGGAAAATTGATTATATTAATAGGGGAATAGACTGGGTGTGCAAAATCCAGGGCTTGTGTTTTATCAATCCAAACAACTGGGTGAATCAGATGGATTTGGGTAGGGATGGATTACACCTTAATCGAAAAGGAAACTACAAATTAAGTAAATGTTTTGCAGATTCAGTGAGCAGATGTTTGGAGCAGGAAAACTAGAGGACGGGGCAAGAGATGACAAAATCAGTGGTGGCTGCGGATTTGGTGCCCCAAGTATGTAAAAATATTGACGGAGTGTGCTATCAATTCACAGAAACAGAGACTTCAGAAAGTGTAAAAATTAAGAATGGCAATGGAGAATGTAAGAGTAACTGTAAAAGTGTTAATAAAGAAGGCAGCGGCTTGAGAAATTGCAGAAGTCTCTATTGTAAAAAGGAGTTATTTTCATCTTTAGATTTAGATTTAGAATTTTACCCCGCGAGCCGCCGATTGGCGTACGGCAGGGGGTGTATCAACACCATATATTTAGATTTAGATTTAGAATTTTACCCCGCGAGCCGCCGATTGGCGTATGGCAGGGGGTGTATCAACACCAAATATTCGTACCTAATCTATCCTGTTAGCCTCTCTAATGCTCCGAGGAAAAAACGACCAGAAGTCGCTATCTGTTCTAGCGATTATCTCCTTATATCGCTTGGTCGACGCCTCTCGTAGATCGCGTTCGTTTTGAACTGGAATTATGATGTCTTCGACCTCGTCTGAAAATTCTGGGCTGATGAATTTATCGAACAGCTTCCGTTTGTATTCTGATCTTCTATCCTGTAGTGAACTCCATCCGAGGGAGTTTATCATGGCCGTAACGCTGCTATCGAATCTGAAATCTCCGCTAACGAAACGTGCCGCTCTACGTTGAACCATCTCTAAATCTGAGACTAGACCTACTTCATGTGGATCCCACACAGCGCTGCAGTATTCGAGATTGGCTCTGACCAAAGATTTAGTCGATGCTTCGAAACCAGACATTATCTTAGGAACTGAGTGTTGGCTGAAGGAGGATATTTACTCAAACGAGGTTTTTCCGTCGGGTTTCGTAGTGTATAGAAGGGATCGCGGTTCGCAAGCTGGATGTACATTTGCATGTATTTCGTAGAAGCTTCAAATCACACTCGAGTGGGTTCGAGACGATTGCGAAATGTTAGGGGTCAAAATTATAAATCCGTTGAGTAAAAGAGTACATTTACATAACATTTACATAAATACCCCGCAAACCGCCGTATGGCGTATGGCAGGGGGTGGTAGTACACCAAAGTCCCTAATTATTCATCGTATTTACGCTGTCTAATACTATCTGGAAAGAGAGACCAATAATAACTATCCGCTCGTGCAATAATCTCACGAAATTCTTTCGACGCCTGGTCTCGAAAATTCCGCTCGCTAAGCGCAGGAATCACTATGTCGCGTATTTCGTCATGTAAGTCACTACTCAGGAATTTCTCGAACAATCTGTGCCTAAACTCGAGTCTTCTATCGTCAAGAGAGTTCCAGCCGAGGGATTTAATCATATCTGATACACTGCTGTCGAACTTGTAGTCTCCCTTAACGAAACGAGCCGCTCTACGTTGTACGCGCTCTAGTTCCAAAATCAAACCCTTCTCATGCGGATTCCACACCGCGCAGCAGTACTCAAGTAACGGGCGAACTAGTGAAAAAATAAGCTACCTCTTTGACACACGACTGACTGCATCTAAGAACGCGGTTACATAGCCTCAATGTCCTATCGGCTGACCCCACTATATCTCGTATATGCGTTTTAAATGATAAATTACTACTGAAAACGACCCCTAAATATTTGTATTGACTCACGAATTCTAACGTTGAGCCGCTACCGTGATAGGGAGTTAGGCTCACGCTTCTGATCGGAGAGCGGGTCATGCTCATTGCTACACATTTCTCTATGTTTAAACTGAGCTGACAATCTTTACACCATTTGGGAACAACGTCCAGGTCACTCTGTAATAACAATGAATCCTCCGCGTTTTGGATTTTTCTGTATATAAGGGTGTCGTCCGCAAAAAGCCGTACGTTACTCTTAACGTTGTCTACGATATCGTTAATATAAATAAGGAATAATATGGGCCCAATAACACTGCCCTGAGGTACCCCTGATGTCACTTCCACTTCATTAGAAAAAGCCCCATCTAAGACTACGCGTTGGCTTCTGCATGTCAAGAATGACTTGATCCACTGAATGATTTGATGATCGATTCCACAAGATTCTAGTTTCTGTAGTAACTTCGCGTGCGGAACTGTATCGAATGCCTTTCTAAAATCCAAAAATATAGCATCTGTCGTCATAATAGCGTATAGAAAACCGAACGACGATTTCCATGTTTTAATATAACATCCTAAATGACCTCAGCGCTAATATGAGTAATAACCTCACGGTTATCGCAGGTGATTTCAACCTCCCAACCGTATGTTGTGAAGGGAACGTGGAAGGACGGGGCAACGCTCAAGAGCTTGTTAATAGCATTATCCGCGAGGGGGGTCTAACTCAGGTAGTCAAAGTCCCTACCAGGGCATCGAACATATTAGATGTTTTTCTCTTAAAACCCTTAGACTCACTAATCAGCACAAGGACGATTCCGGGAGTAAGTGACCATGAGGTGGTAGAATTTGTTTTAAATTGGGATTCGCCCATACAGACAGCAGTCCCAAATTTTGAAATATTTCAGTATGGTAAGGCAGATAATATCGGCTTCCATTAATACCTATGTCGTAACTATTCAGAGTGGGCAAGCGAAGGATGTTCGGTTGAAGAGATGTGGCAGAGACCGAAGGACATTATTTTCAGAGGTATCAATATTTGTTCCAAAGAAGCATAAAAAAATCCAGATTCCAAGTATTACATCAGAAAAATTAGGTTGCTCAAAAAGAAAGAGTTCCACGTTGTGCCGCATAAGTTATATAGTATTCACTGAAAGTCATGATATACTATCGTAAGTAACGGCATTAGATCACTTGTGAGAAATCGAGGAAATACCGATGAAACAAGAGAAGGAGAATTGAACAGCATACCCAAATAGCAAAATATAATCAATGTAATTACTTTCAAAGTAAAGGTATCACAGAAACAGCTGTGGTCACAAAGACCAAGAAATCACTACAGAATATGTATAAAAACAAAAACACTGGCAGATGAATGTCCCAAAAACTAGTTGAATGGGATGTAAATCAGATTGCAATAAATGTCAATTAGCAAGTCCAGGAACAAATTGCAAGAACAGTTGGGTTGTTGTTGCGGTTCATGATAGAAGCACACACTGCAGTCACCAGCGGTCTGCCACTTAAAGATTGAGACACTACCTCACTCCAAAGGCAGGAGGGGAGAACAGATGGAGGGGAAAGAAGGGGGAAGTCACCAGATGTCAGAGCCAAAGGGAAAGGAAGGGACAATGTTCCAATCGAATACACTCCCGCCACTTTAATCACTTGGTTCAGCAGTGTATCCATCCGCAATCCCCTATGTAAGTGAAGCCTCTACTGTCTAGCAGAATCGCTAGCGGGATCGCAAGCAAGATGGCAAGTTCAACTTGTCAACCAACTTTGCAACCATCTTTGCAACTAGATTCTGAAAGAGCGGAAGTAAGGTTTGCCACCCTGCTTCTCTCTCTCTCAGTCTGATTGGGCGGGAAGTTTTGAAAGTGTCAAGTCTGGCTAACTCGACATAACTATGATATGGCACAACACAAAAGGAAACATCGCAACTTACCTTTCCAAGAAAGGTAAGTTGCGATTTTAAATTGGGATACGCCCAAACGGACACCAGCCTCAAATAAGGTTGAAATTTTTCAGTACAGTAAAGCGAATATTATCGGCTTCCAGGAATACCTACGCCAAAATTATTCAGAATGGGCGAGCAATGGAAGTTAAATTGAAGAGATGTGGCAGAGATTTAAGAACATTATTTTTAGTGGTATAAATTTCTATGTTCCTAAGAAGCTTTTGAAAAATAACCCAGATCCCGAGTATTACACCAGAAAGGTTAGGTTGCTTAAAAGGAAAGTTCGGGCTGCGCACAAAAGGAAAGATCGTGACTTACCTTCCATGGAAAGGTATAAAGAGCTAGTTAAAGAACTAGCTAAGGAAAAAGTAGGTTCGGAGGAGTCATATGTTGTTAATACTCTCGATTCAGGAAATCCCAACGAACTCTATAAGTACCAGCGCAGACGGAAAGGAGAGAAGGCATTGGCGTGTTCCTTTCTTCGGACCGCAAACGATCTTCCAGACTGTTCTACCAACTTCTACCATCTTCCAACTAAGTTGGTAGATGCCGCTTCTTTCCTCAGGATTCCGTGGGTCTTTCCCGTTCCTTAGGAGGTGTCCCAGCTTTCGGGAAGGTCTGAACGCTGTCTTTGGTGGTCTTTAGGGAATCGCCGCGCCACTGTTGTGCTAGCCCTTCCCAGGTATCTGAGAGGGCACCATCTCAGGGTCGAAATAAATTCCATCTAAATAATCCTGGGGTTTCCCAAATGACGAAGCATCTCTTGCAGGAAGAAGAAGAAGGAACTTTCCACGAGTTCGGACTTTGTGCAGTTCAGCCATCTGCGTACAGCCGAACTCCCTTATTTTTCCGGATTGATCTACATTTTTATTTGCATTTCCCCCTGCCCTTCCGGCCTAGAGCAATCCTATCTTTCTTGTATTTTCGATGCGCGGCCGCATAAATATGTTATTCTTGACCTGAGAGTCAAAGTGAAAGGACGTGTCTCCGGAGCTCCTGCACGGACCCCCAGAGTGACAGAGCCAACGGCCATCAAGCCCTCATTAACCGGTGTTTTTTTCCAGTGTGTTTGTCTTCGCTGTGTAGCAGTTTAGTGTTGAGTACCACCTTGCCCTTTATATTTTATTTTTCTTTTTCTGTGATCTGTGTAACTTCTGTCGGAATAGTGCACTTCAGCTAGTTTAAACATTGTCATTCGTTAGTTTATATACGTTATACGTTAGAGTTTATTTTTATTTTCAAAGTAGAAAGCTATTGTAGTTGAAACGTGATAGTTGTTTTTATTTTATTTGTGTTTTATAAGAAAACCAATACATTTCGTTCGACAAGGGGTATAGTTTGGTCCTATCCGAGTTTCTGAGCAAAGTCACTCACTTT
>KZ309258.1:8383-37588 GCA_000376725.2 Ladona fulva | reverse complement strand
ATGTAAGATTTAACTTGGAAACAGGCAATGTACTTTTTAAATTTAACTTTGAGCCAAAACAAGTGTTGTAGCAGATCTTAGAAAATTTAAAGTAGATCAAAGATATTCTTAAGGATTGAGTGGTCGTGTAACATGGTGGAAACTTGTGTAGCAGCAAACGGAACGGATTTCAATCGAACTCAAATACTGAATTGCATGAAATAATGAAACAGTTTATAGACTAGAGATGAGATTCTGCGGAACTAAGCTGCCCGAAAGCTCAGTTAGGGTGAGGCATGAGGTAAGGCTTTCTTTACAATACGTACCATATCCAAACATCGGTGACCTCGATGAATGTATTGGTTATATAGTACATAGATACGACATAGTGATTACGACTATTAATCCTGCGCTTAGCGAACGCAATTTTCGAGACCAGACGTCGAAAAAATTTCGTGAGATTATTGCACGAACGGATTATTGGTCTCTTTTTCCAGATAGTATTAGACGCGTAAATAGGATGAATAATTAGGGACTTTGGTGTATAAACACCCCCTTCCATACGCCATACGGCGGTTTGCGGGGTATTTATGTAAATGTTATTTTTTCCGTTATGAACCCTCAATTGGCAAATAGTTTTCGAAGCTTTATAACTAAGGATCGATGCCTGATTTATTAAGGAATTTGCTACCAACCACTGGTGCGAGAGTGAAAAAGCACCACATTCCTGTTCCATATAATTTGACTCAATTCAAATGACACGCATACATGTATATTCGCTCAGAGTTGGAGAATTCACACGCAAATGAATGAAATATTGTCATTGAAATACCTTGTTAAAAGCTAGGATCGTTTATGTTAAAAAAGGAGAGGATAGCATGGTAGAAAATAATTTTGCAATACCCCAAATCCCAAATAGAATGGGCGTCCAAATGTAGCTGTGTCCTTTTAATTTGGAAATCAAGTCATGCTACGAGTCTGGGTGAATAGAAGAGCTTGTGTGGAAGCGGAGTATTATGCACTTGTTTATGAATATTGTACCATTTTGGGTCGGCCGTATCAGAGAATTTGACTTTCGAGCGATAGGCTGTCGTGGAAATGCTCCAACGAAAGTGTATGCTCATTCGCGGAAATATCAGTCCGCCGTAGCATTATTTCGCAATTCAGTCGTTGGATGCGTGCTGGCTATGTTCATTATGATGCATTTATTTGCTGCGAGATAACCTATAAATTTGGATTAAAAGAGCTGAACTTAGGCGAGATGTCACCATGCGGGGCGAATCCCAAATATATCGAAACTTTTGAGTGCGAGCAAGATCGCGTGGATTTAGAGGAATAGTTTATCGCTCGGAAAAATGGGTTGCACATATCGGATCGCGGAAAGTTCAGAAAGGAATGGATTTTCAGAGTTCACATGAGAAGATTGTGGGCGGAGTTAACCTAGGAAATTATCAAATATTCCTCACTGCATTCTGGAGCATTTCTTACAAAGTCTACCGATTTCTCAGCTCAAAATTAGAGTTATTCTCCATATCTAAATGACACTCAGGTTTTGATGCAAATATAATGCGTTTTCCCATTATTTTAGCGTGCAACGCTGATAGCAGACACTTATCTCAACCCCAAAGATTAAATATATATTCACGAGCCACTGTAGGAACACGAATTTCGAATCTCCTCTCACGAAAGGTAGTCGCAAGGACACTGTTTTTATGATCTTGTCGCTCGCACATTTTAGCTCGATGAATATCAATCAGAGCGTGACCTTAAAATAAAGTTTTCCCCTCTGCAATTTTATGGCAAATTTTTACGAAGAGAGCCTGTTACTGAGATTGTAATACTGTGTAGAATCAGGATCCTCTCTTCATCTATTCAATATGGTAATTTCTGTTGCTTAATCCGTGGTGTCTCTGCTATAATCTTCAACTGGATTTTCTCCTCCATTAACTAATTATTCACTTAAACCGGATTTTT
Source organism: Ladona fulva (assembly GCA_000376725.2). NCBI lineage: Eukaryota > Metazoa > Arthropoda > Insecta > Odonata > Libellulidae > Ladona > Ladona fulva. The sequence continues at coordinate 35,635 of KZ309258.1, read as the reverse complement.
TCCTCCGTATCCGAAGCTTTAATTCCAGTCACCAGATTTCATACGAACCTATTTGGATTTACACCGCTGTAGAGCTTATAACAGCTCTTGGCTTGTAAATTCTCATTTTTAATAATCGCTAAAGTTTGGTAATGTACTTGCTAATAACGGTTGGACGCATTGATATTAAATGCATAATTTCGGTATGTCATTTTCATTACTGTTTATTTAAAATATATTGAAGAGGAGACTTGTTAATATCAGTGTCACCCGAATATGCCAAAATTGATAATTTTTTAATTATCGATTTATAATCATGTATCAATGATATATTACTACGCCATATATATTCATCGACTATGTATGAAGTGCATCTATTATATGAACTTTGCTCTTGTAATATTCTTTCCCATCATATAACAATTACTATCGGTAGGTTTGCGCAGGTTTTTCACACCCCCTTCCTAGTGGGTGTTTTCCTGTAGTAGATAATTTTTTCCTCAGAATTTCTTATGCTTTTATTGCCACACTTCGCAATTTTTTTCTCTTAAACTAATAACTGTATGAATATGGCGAAGGGTTAGATGGAAAAGGAGAATTTTAGTCTCAATCTTGCCCAAATAAAGACGATTTATTATTATTATTCTACACATTTATTTATTTTCAGGTTATGTTTAGATAAAGACGCTTTACCAGTAAAGATCTATGTAAAATACAAGATATGGAATATAAATCATTTGGTTTCGTTATCGAACTCAAGTAATCTCTAACGACATGTGGCCGTTTGTTCCCGGAGTGATCTTACGCATTCATTTCACGCATAATCTCGAAGGGGAACTTAGGGACGCCGTCAGAATTCTCAGCGTTCGACGCGAGACGCAAATGGAAGTGTTGCACCTCGAAATGCGTTCGTTGATTGATGTCGCTGGTGCGATGCGGCGCATTGAGAGGGAGGTGAAAAAGTTGCGTGTTCCTTCCTTACGCCCTTCTCTCTTCTTTGTTTTCCACCTCGTTCCGTCACAATCGACGGCCGCCACCGCCCTCTTGCACTCGGCTGCATCATTACCCCCACTCGTCTGGCTGCCGTCTGCTGCCCTCCCCTTCCTTCCATAGCATCCCCTCTACATCTCAAAAGTGAGGAGTTACGCCGGAAAGTTTGCCCACCGGTAGCAGTTCGGAAGACCGTACATTATAGTCTCTCAGTCATCGGCTCCTCTCGGTGCTATCGAGTATATTCACCTTCTTATCTGCATTTGAACACATTCTTTATTTGCATAACGTGTTTTGTTCCATCCATATCGTTGCGCTCATTATTTTTCGTGTTTAGCAGTTGGTGTTTCATTTATTTCTGTTTCAGTGTTTACTTTCAAGGTCTCTGAGGATCTGTTTGGACCGTTTCGTCATCCATTTTGTTTCCTGGCGAAAGTTTTCAGTGACAGACAAATGAGCCATGGTTCTCGGATGAATTCACCTTAAAATTCCAATGCAACAGAGCATAAGGCCCGTAAAGAATAGCATACATAAGAAGGAAAGATGATTGAGCTCGTGTAAGTTTCAGTATTATGTCACCTACATGTTGCGACAGCATAAGTGAAGATTTCGGTTGCTTTTTATCAGCTGTTTCGAAACGGAAAACATAAACCTGGTCATAATCCTCCGGAAATCTCTTTCCTTTTGTGGTTTTACAAAATTTCCGTTTAGTCCGCAGTTGCCAGTCCTTGTTTAATCCTCTCCAGTTTCTTTTCACGTATATTTCTCTTATTACTTCCACTTATTTTTGAATCAATTTTTTAGTTTCCAATTCTTTCATTACCGTTTCAGTTTTCTTCTTTCCCCATAGATGTCAAATAAAAACTTTGATTGCAAAACAGGTATATTTAGCCAGTAACGTTTTCTCCGTGTGTCTTAAGAATTTACGTTTTTAATTTCGTTAAACATATTTTAAGGTTCACATATGCATTATAATTACTTATGTTTTATGGTAATACATGTTGGTATTGAGATACTTTATTTTCTGTATTTAAAATGTTATTTATATTATTCGGTCTTTATATATTTTATATATACTTGTAAAATGGAAAGAGGGTATTTTATGCCCGTCTAATAAATCTACTGTACTCTAATCTAATGTAACATTCCGAATTGCATTTTCCATGATAATCAATCATCCAAAATTTTGTTTCAAAATATACTCTAAACATTCGTGCGTCCATTTTTAAAGAAAATCGAATTATTGAATAGGTCAAAATATCATAGTAAATTGCAAATGAAACGAAACGTGTATTCCATAATATGCTTTTACACATGCAACTTACGGAAATTTATAAAAAATTTAACATAGTCGTAAGACATCATCATAATCGGATACCACTCTACTTTTGTGTTGTCTTCATCATGTGAGGAGCAGTTGTTAATATATTCTCCAGAACATCTCTCTCTTTGATTTTAACACTGTTAAAGTTCTACAAACATTGTAAAATAATTATACTGCATACGTTACGATCTTATCTCTACGTTTCTTTACTTATAACTTCTCCTTTTAATAATGCCATGATTAATATCGTACGCCTTTTTGAAATGTAGTACATTTCTCGAACGGGACATTTGTATCCTCCTTCCTGTTTAAAAAGCAATTGTTATATTCTTGGATTTTGTTATTGTACGACAGTCAAGCTAATTACTGGTTCGGAAGGAAAATCTGGGATAATACTATGTTTGGGAAGTCACTCATTGGTTACGCTGATAAAGGAAGAAACGATCATCCGAGAGAGTAAAATACGAGTAAATATTTGGTCATTTTCACAAAGTCGACTGTTGTTTTGCTCATTTCGAGTTCCAACCACTTCGCTCCGTAATCAGAAAATCAAATGATTTTTGTGATAAAATTGTCACTACCACAGAGGAGTTGAGAATTCGCACTCGAATATAACATTCATATAGTAATTTGTGTCACATTCAGATTGGAATATGCTCTTCTTAAGTAGTACTATCCAATTACTGAAGTTAGCCATTCCGAAGAAATTGTTTATGAAAAAGCAACGTCGCAAATCCGGCATCTCTTTCTTGGTGAATATTTTAGAAATGGTTTCACCTCAAGTTGCATTGAAACGATTCACGATTTTGCTTCTCTCCACGCCTGGCAGAATCTCTCTTAAGAAATAATAAACTAAACCGAATGTATGTTAATTTTCATTCATATTCATAAGAGAGGAAAGGATTTTTGTGGAGGAAATTTTTAAGTTATCCTGTTACAAAATCCCTCCAAACAACATATTCATATATTAAAAGATATGATAAGTTAAAATTAAACGCTAAAAATACGCATTAGTACAAAACTTATTTTTTATTAGTTATTAATTGCCCCTTAGAAATCTTACGGACCACTTAGAAGTCATGAAAAACCAAATAAAATCACTGCTCTAAGAGCCTTTGAAGATAGGTTTTCTCTCTCATACGTTAGGGTAGTAATTAACATTTGAGACTCATTTAAATGTTGTTTGAGCTTGAAATGGAGGCTTTCGCGGTCTATTTTCATCCGATTCTTCCATCAAAATCACGTAAAAATAAAAACAATTATAAGCTTGAACTGCCTGCGAATGTTTCTAACATATTTTATTTGCCCCTACGAATCTTCCATCTTTTACGCCACAATTGTGTACTTCATCAAGTTTAGGGCTAAGTAAACTCCCAGTTTTCGAGAAATGGGTTACCGATACTTTTTTCTTGATTTTCAGCTCTTGCTAACAAAAAATATCCTACGAGTGGAGCCTCTGTAATTTATTTATTTCAGTATTCACATACAGCATACATGCCATTTTACAGTAATTACTAAGAACGTAGAGAATTGTTAGCACCCGTATCTTAGAAATAAGTGCTTTCATTATCCCATTCAGTAGTTGATGTTCATTCTAAGGCTGCATTTAAGTTGTACAACAAGCAATTGAAGATTCGATCTACTTTCAGAGCATTAAAGGGGGCTTAAATAGGGAGGGATAAAAAATGTATGTAATCATGATTTAGATCGCGCTTTAAACAAGATAGGATCGAAATAAATATTTCAAGAGAAAGATACTCTGGGAACGGTAGATTTCTTACGTCATTCGAGATTCAAGAAATTCTAATTTCCGAAAAAGATCAATCGTTTCTGCGATATTTGACCTGTCCCTTGCATGCAATTCGTCCGAAACGCGACGTTTCGCTTGAAGCGGACGTATCGCTTACGTCATAGTTCACGGACTGCTTTCATTAGTTGAAGAAGAGTGTAAGTGTAAGAGTATAGTGTAAGATAACGGGAAAAACATAATTTAACGAGGGAGAGTTGGAACAAATGAGATGTAGGTTTTGTTGCGTTTGAGGGTTTTGGGAGCTGTGTGCTGATTTGAATGACAGAGGAAAAGCTACTCATTGGCTAATTTGAATAAATTCAATGAGAAAGAATTTTGGTTTGAATGGTTTTTGAGTATTTTCTTTTGAAACCTGAGTGAAATATATTTAAATTTCGCTATTTGTGTATCGAAAACATTCGACTTTACATTTAAGCTTTCATTTAAATTAGGATTCCCGTTTATCAGAAGCAGTTAGCTGTTTCCAAACCTATTCAGTTGTTCGGCTTCGAGCATTTCGATCGCGGTGCTGTGTTTATCCTTTTAGCGTTCCGCATCATTTTTTTCGGTATCAGTATTTCATAAGCGAGAAACCTTGCGAAAAATACTACTTTTGAGAGTTTGCGCAATGCAAAACAATTAATAAGACTAATTTCATTCTACACTTGATTCTTTTTCTTTATCGATTACAGGAATACTGAAACTGAAAAGTTAATTAATTTGTGATTTCGTTTCCACGAATTAATACATTAGTTTACCTAGGCTTAATAAATAAATAGTTCTACATATGCATATAGAATTCTTTAATTATTTTACTCTTAATATATGTAATTAGTTTCTGACACGAATGAATATATAATAATAGTTTGCCGATGAGAAAGAAGGTACTGGCGGTGTGCAATATGAATAAATAACATCGGACAAATTTGGATTGAAAACCCCTTTTTCATTTTGCCAATAATACAGGAAGATAAAAAAAGGTATTTTAGAATGGCATAAATTTAAAAAATGTATACAAAATTGATTCCAATCACTGCACTTCTCTCACCAGCTAGAGCTATGCATATATGTTTTGTGCCCGAGGTAAATATCATTTGATTTAATTACAGAAATTTCGTGTAATATGTTACATCTTCAACTTGTTGCAAAACAATTTACAGTTGATTTGCTCTACAGTTATTTAGCGACAGTTTTTTTGGACTTTTTTTCGTAAGCGTGGAAAAAATAGATTTAAAACAGCATCGCGTACTGTGGTAGCCTAAAAACAGTGGTATCATGCAATAGTATACTGTGTGCACCAAACCCTATGATATAAAACTTATGAATACCAATAGCACCATTTTACCATAACACGAACGCTCAATCATCTCCATTATTCTCTTATTGCCATTTGACGGAACTACTAGTTACATCTCATTTCAGAATGAACTTTTATTATTTTAATCGTACGACTCGATGAAGCACCACAATTCTTCCTACAATTTCCATCAACGATTCCATTCATATGAGATGTTCGCATTGAAATTAGGATGATTTTCATCTTCCCCACGATTATCTGTCAGCAACAGTTTTCGATTTAACGTTTATTTTGTAAAATTTTTGAATTTGGAGGAAATAAAACGAGCAGAATAATCAGGTGATACGGTTGAGAGCGCTTGAAATGAGAGTGAAATACATGCGTCGTATAATACGAGCACCTCGCATCAAACTACAATTACAACTTTAACTGACCTTCTTAATAACATTTCTGCTGCAGCAGACAATTCAAAGGAAACTATTGAACTGGCATGTGCTCTTTCAAAGGCATTTGATTGTGTACAACATAACATCTTCCTTGATAAATTTAATTTATATGGTATAAANATAAAAGACTGCAATAGATGTGTCTAGCAATGTTGCAAGGGCAGTAAGTTCCACCTCCGTCCCCCAGACATTGTTCTTCTCCATTCCTGTGTCAGAAAGATAATCGTTTATATCTTTACCAATGAAATTTTCAAATATTTTGCGATACTTCTTGCTCCTTAAAATCTTTACAGCTCTCGCACGCAGGTCACTGTGATAACATTCTTTCATCGTAAGCTCCTTGCTAACTGCTCGGAAAAGGCAATTTCCATCCCCAAGGATTTCATCAATTTCTTTCGGTGAACCAAGCAAGTCTGCTTTATGCCGTAATTCTCTTCTCCAAAATGTAACATCGAGCTTTAGTTCTTGGCATTTTTTTCTCCTCCACTTAACATTTGTTGGTCGAAAAGGGAAGTTTTTGCACACCATTCCTAAACATTTGATATCATCTTCAAATTCGAATGTATTGTGAATTGTATTGTCAGTTTTGGTGGAACTTCTCTCTTTAAATGATTTTAGGTTCGACCCATGTTGTTTAGCCTTGAGTGTCCTTCCTCCCATTGTTACCAGTTCATAAAAACTCTAATCCGCAAAGCACTTCGAAACCAAATACGGCCCTTCATATGGCAATTGTCCTTTGTCTCCCTTCCTCTCTGCTTTACGAAGATTGTAGACCAAGACCTTGTCTCCAACTTCATAAGCGTTTTCTAGGCAATGTCGCCTATCATAATCTACTTTTTGGCGTTGTTGTGCCTTTTCTGTATTTTTGGAAGCTTCACGAAGAACAACCGCATGTAGGACCTTTATTTGCGAAAGATGATTCTGCACATCCTCTTCCACCAAAGCGCATTCTTCCATACATGAAGGTATGTTATGTTCCTCTGCTATTACGTCGTCAGTGTCATTAATGATACATTGTACCGGTAATATAGGTTTTCTTGCTAACATCAGTTCATATGGTGTCACCCCAGTCGACCGATGGCGAGCGGTCCGAAATGCAAAAAGAACTCCATCTAGTACTGTTACCCAGTCAGTCTGTTCCTCCTGCAACACTTTGAGCATTGNGATATACAATATAATCCGGAGGAAATATCTCACTTGATGCAATATCATCGCTTAACCAACTTTCCGTTCCTATCACGATATCTGCGCAAGTGCTCCTCGTGAGGTTAAGGAGTTCGGTCTGCTTATTACGTATACTTCTGCAATTCACGACTATATTTTTAAATCACTCACATTCCTCTTTAAAATACGGCTTCATCTCTCATCATACTTTAAATCAATAGATTCCCGTTTCCTAACGCAATTTCTGGCTCGTTTCAACTTTTTAAGCTCGCATATATCCTCTTTCTCTTTACTCACTTGACTAATCAGTAACGAGCTAGTTAGACATCGACTATTAGCAAATTTGAGACACGTTATCTCAGGCAGTATTAAGTTGAGCAAAACAACACTAGTTATTCCTATACAACCATTGTTGCTCTATTACACAAAACAATAAGAAATCTTTCATGAGCGAATTCCGCGAAGAAGATTTGAAGCAAAATCGGCCCATAAAAAATAGGTTCGAAAAAAAATTTTAATTTGGCATTTAATATCTATTGAAATGAACATAAAATAAACACGTAACTTTGTGCCTTGTAACTAGTCTATACAAAGTGTTTGAATAAAAAGATGCACTTTCTTAATGCCGTCCGTTAGTAAAAGAATTCAGTGTAAATGTTGCGATTTTCGTTACGACGCCAAAAACAGGGCAATTTCAGTTCAGATTTACAAAACAAGACCCTCTCGCAACTCTTCTAATTCTCTTTATTAATTCACTTTATAAGAAAGAGCATACTTTTATCCCTATCAAAACCTAATTCTGGTTTTTCACCGCAGGCATATAAAGCCTGAGATATTGAACCAAATATGAAGCTACCTGCGCCCAAAAAATGTGGCGCGAAAAAATATTTAAAGTTTGGCATTTTATATCTCTGCAAATAATCATTTCATGAACGCGAAACCTTGCGCCTTACAACGACTTAATACATAGTATTCTTATGAAAAGTTTTATCATTCTAATGCACTCCGTTAGTTTATAGATTGAATGTAAATATTATGAATTTCGTAGGACGCCGAAAACGGTATATTCAGCGCTCCTTTTGCACAAAAAGAACCTCTCAAAACTTTTTCAAATTACTTTTAAAAGAAAGAACATGCTTTTATCCCTCTCAAAACCTAATTATGGTTTTTTATCGCAAGCATATAATCCCTTCAAATAAGGATGAATGTTATGATGCTCTATTACAACCTCACATCCAATCTGTCTTTCTTCGTTTGTCTTCTTGACATCCAATTTACGTACGTAAAATCACAATTATATAAGCTATAAATGGAAAATCTGAAAAGAGAAGTTAATGAAGGTTCTGAAGTTATGACAAAAAATGGGTGTAATGGATCACTTCCGAAACCCTCATCCAAAACATGCTAAAGTTTGGAATCACTAAATTACTTACAAAATATTTAGCCGCAGTCGTTGATACAGAACCCTATAGTGGACTCACAGATTGTATCACACAAGAAATATAAGATATAGCACACAACAAATGAATTACACACGTTAACTATTTAGCCCCCGAAGTCTGACATAAACGAACTGGCTTACACTAACCTTAGTTGCCGAATACATATTTACCCCTTGCTCTGGAAAAACCTATTTCCGCATTTTCTCTTGTGTCCAAAGTCATCTATAAACACAGATGTGCACTTTAAGCTGTTAAGTTCAAGTAACCCTTAGAAGAGTGTAAAGTAGTCCTCTTACGAAAGACACNTATACAATACGATGGTGCCCGCTGGTGACATAATCATAGTGCTAAAGGAAAAAAAACAGTAGCATATATGCATTTCAATTTGATGGATAACATTATCAAAGTGGAAGAGTGGTTCAATATGAATGGTATGATACTGAACATAACTAAAACGAATTTCATAAATTTCAAACGTGGAAATGGTAAAAGGGAGGAACTTACTATAACAGCCACTAATTCAAAAATTAACCCAGTCAATTTGATAAAATTATTAGGTGTATACATTAACAAAAACCTAAAATGGAGAGAACAGATCAATTACATTTCTTTAACCCTAAATAGAGCATGACTTAAAGACGACAATTAAAGAAATAGAGCATGACATGACGAGCAATGCTTCAACACGTATTGCAAAAAATCGCCAGCATTGAAACCAAATTAAACATTTATTATGGATGCTTCTACTCCGTTTTAAAAGAAAGCATATTATGGGGAACAGACCCGGGATGGTTAGAACATTTCAAGATTCAAAAAAGATTCATACGTATCATGACGAATTCCAAAAAAAAGAGAAACTTACAAACTATTTTCCAAAAAGTACAGCATTCTAACCCTACTATCATATGGACACAAGGGCACCGGGCCATATGGGGCTGCGGCCCACATTACCGGCTGCGAGGCACAAGAAATCTACAAGTTTAACCAAATCATCATCATAATACTAGGAATAAATGTCTATTAAATCATTTAATACATAAGTTAAAATTATACGAACATTTCCCCATGTATATGGGAGTTAAACTTTTTAGCAATTNAACAACTTTTTATTTAGTTTCTGATCCTCTCATGCAGATCACATGATGCTTTCTCTGTCTCTGTACATAGAATACTTTTCTTTGCTTAGATTTAAATGGAATATATTGTAATCAAAAGACTATTATTGTATGATAATATTCAGTAGTATTGATTTTATTGTGCTATTTTCTTCATGTTTTGTCTCTTTTGACTGAGAAGTTGTCATTACCATTGGTTGAAATAAGCTGTTGTGTCTATTTAATTTTACTGTAATTTTTGTGATGATCTTGATCATTACCCTATGTTTTATTAATTTCTACGTGAAGAATAAGTTGGCATTACCATTGGTATATTGATTTGAATTTCTTATGTAAATTTTTGCAATCGTATTTTCATAATTGTTGTTGTTCGGTTCATTTTCGCTTTTGCCGCAAGGTGGCGGCAACGATTGCTGGCGAGAGGATCTGGCCAGCTATACAGACTCGTTCTCATGCCTTTTTGTTCTTTGTTACGGCGACGGACAAATAAGTCTGCCGGTGTAGGAGGCACAGTTGACTCCCCGGTAAAGATAACTCCCTTGCCCCGGAGGGAGTCATCTGTACNTCTGAATATAATAGTGAATTTTTATGTCAATAAACTACTATTACTATTACCACAAAAAGTACTGGTTAAAGGAAAACGGCAACAAATATGTTCCAAAAATCTGCGCTAAAGAAAGGCAAAGTGATAAGGAGGTTGAGACGCAAAATATCGGTTCCTTGCATCGACTCTTTTCCATTGAAGATTAATTATATCGTCTTTCTTAAATTAGAAGATCCGAAGCCCTAGGCAGTGTTCTAACCAAAGAAAGCCATACGAATATGAAAGCATTGCGAAAACGTATGTTGAAACTTTGGTCAAAGGATAGCCGCAAGAAAGAGAAGCAATGCCTATATAAGAATATCTCTACAAATAAAAAAATGGTATATAAATCAAGTATCGAATGGCAATATTCACAAAACGAGCAGACTGTGCACAAAATCTGGAAATAAATTTAGGATCTTTCATTGGGTGATTCTGAGTTATCGCCTAAGTTTTGCTGGCAAATAAAACCATTCTGTATTGATTTATCATAATTGTATATTTCTTCCGTATGTCCCAACAAAAAGCTCTATTTCCCTCGTACTTAATAACGCATATTCAAAGTTACATGTATATCCATATACATATGGATTGTATAATACAATCCATACACATAATAAACCGCCTTTCGGCATTCGGGTCACCTCTTATTGATGTTGTGCACGGAAACAATGAGTCCCTAAAACGACTTGTCCTCGCATCTCTTATTTTACGCTCGGATCGGCCGAAGTAGCAGAAGGGGGTCGCATAATACCGATCACGTCTTCCGCAAATATACTTTCTCTGAATATAGCAAGTAATCACAGCCTAATCTTCTTTCAAGGATTTCCAAACTGCATCTGAGAGCATTTGCATAACACTTGCTTTTCTATCGCAGTATTATTAAAAAATATATATGTATATATATCGCCTTGAGCTGTACCATCTCGAGTTCGCGGGTACACGTTTAATTCATTGCAGCCCATGTACTCGCCGCGTATTTCAGATGGGGTCTGACCGAGGTAAATAACATCGTTCTCTAACCTTTCCATCGCATCTACCAACAATGCGTTTTATAACAAATTAGCGCTAAAACTCATATCGTATGACTGAGGATTCCAATATTTCTTACGATGAAAAATTTAACTTTCTCGCCTACGCTTTATTACCACAAAGATAACTATTAGTATTTCATCAATCGTATACTCAGATGTTATAAAAGAAAATTTTACAAGCAATGCATTAACTAACGATTTTTGACAACTTTTCAATAATCGACTCTTCAATTTTAAATGTATTCCATAGCGTAAGCCATCTCAAGTACTGCGGAGATTCCTCCTGACGGACACAATGGATTCAACACCGAAGATTAGCATCCCAAAAATATACGCGTCCAGATCAATTTAGAAGCAACGAAACGGGAAAAAGAGCTACTCTGAAAACTCTAAATTTCAAGGTTCTACTAGTCTCGTCTATGTATGAATGACGTGAGATTTTATTAGATTTAATCTATGAGATATTTATATATTACATCAAAAGTTTACGATATTGCGGACGTCCCAATAGATGGTGAGGGACTAAATTTTCTTTTCCAGTTGACAAATGACGAGAGACATCGTCGAGACACTGAAGTTGCTGTAATATTTGAGAAAGGAAGTGGAAAGACAGGGAGCGTAAGTTAACGTTGACACTTTCTTGGTTATAAAGCAGATTAAAGTTGAGCTCTGACTACACTGTCCAGCCTCTCCAAAGTTATTTATTCACTTTATAAAAAACGTACATAAAGTACCAAGGACAAGTACGTAAATAAAGTAGATATTCCCTTTCTTCTCATAAGAAAATAAAATCGATACAAATCATGCAAAACCGTACGTTAAAATATTTAACTTATTAAAACCTCGCAGGTTCTAAATTCTGGAATTCCTTCTTTATTAAATATTCGATGCGAGAATTCAAGGAAAGGTTATTCAACTCTTAACTGCAAATTTTCTGTGTAAATCAAGAGTTCTGTGTTATCTCTCGTTTTTTCTCGTTTTTTGCTGAGTAATTTTTGTATTACTCTGCTCCATGGGAATATCCCAGAGCAAATAAAAATTATAATTGACTGCAATAGCAATTCTTTCTTTTATATTAAAAGAAATCGCCCAACCCTGAGTACGTTTTATTACATACCTGGAACTTGTGATACATACTCATCACTGTAATTAAAATTGCAGTTTCACGGTATTAATGAATTAAGTACTTCAGTATTAAGTAATTAAGTAAGTCAGAGATGATAAAACACGAGATGAGAACAAGAAAAAGGAAAAGTCGAGAAATAGAGAATGGAAATAAATGGATATTCATTCAAGAATTTCAAACCTTTCATTAAATGACTGAATAAATTCCTCTCTCCGTTTCCAGATTCCAGAATCCAGGTACATTCCATCTCTAAGCATTCGTTTGCATAACAAACAATCGCAGAAATAAGGCTAAAACATTCTCCAAACGGATTAAGAGGATCTGAAATAAATCTTACCTCCCGAGACCATATGTCATTATCGTTCGATACATTTAGAGGCGGAAAAAAAGTATTTTGCGTTATGCGATTCTTTTCAGTTTAGACTAAAAGTTATCAAATACTCGTATAATAAATTCAAATAAAAAAGCTGAAATAAAAATGGTAATATCTCAATAGAAATTAGATTTATTGTCTGGTCATTTTCCTCCATGTTGCTTATGGATAGCTAGCTTTCATTCCACATACCTCATTGGTATCCCTCCAATGCCCCATAAATAGTGTACATACAAAGCCGAAGTGCTTTCTTATTCGACACCTGATGACGCTGCGGGTCAAAACACATTGCACGATAAAGCTCAATGTCCATTTTCAACTTATTTAAACCAATTAAACCGACATTAAACCATTGCCGACTTGCGTGTGAGTCACATCGTTTGTCATTCGGAGAGTTCACTCGTAAACCGATTTTTTCGCGAACCGATGCGTTCGTCAACCGAATTTCCTCTGAATGTAATGTAGTGATAAACGTCCAAACAGACACACAAATGAGGAACATCTCAAGTTCAAGTAATGTATAAATTAGTTTGCAACTAGCGTTGATGATGAGATTAATTAAATTTCCTTCCCTGAAAAGGCTCATCCCACGTCAAGAGGGATGTGTTTACTAATTTGCAACCACCACGTGAAGCCATCATTTCAAAGAAAGATGAGCTTCTAAATGCGTGGTCCATGGCTCAGGTCGTGGAAAATTTTCCAGTACCCAAAATGTTTAAAAAACCTACGCTACTTGTGAATTTGTCGAAAATTAAATGAATTTCAGTTTCCTATATGCGCCTATCGCCTCCGTTCTTTTGAATAGGGTGCTCAAATATCTCGCGCCTCCAAAGGACTGTAACACATCTGCTCGACTGCGATATCTTGAAATGTAGTCTGCTTGGAATGAGAGCTTTGCCTTACTGAAAATTTAACGATGGATTATTGACAATTAAATAATAGAAAATATTTTGCTTCTTTAAATTATGTTTTTAGTTATCAATTGAAACACCATGAGTTTTCTAGTTTCTAAGCGGGATGGTCGTTTCCGAGTTGCTGGAAAACGTCTATTCGGAATTTTTTAATTAAGGAATAACGGTTAGCTTCGAAATATTAAAATTAATTCGTAATTGAAATTTCATATTCCTGAGCCTGAAGACTTGGATATCACTCACATATCCATAGACTACATTAAACGTTATTCAGTGAAAATACCCGCTTACGATATAAACCAAACAACTGTCCAAGAAAAAAGTGGAGTTTTTTATTGTTATTATTGTATTCGACTTCTATTGTTTTTCACGGAATATATGCCATATATGGATGAATTAAGAAATATGTGATATATATGGATGACATATCTTAATTTAAAAGGGATGTGATTCGCTAAATATCCTTTCTTGCTCTAATAATCCATAATTCTAAGTTCATTATTTCCTTTGCATTATAATACACTGTCTTTTGAATCAGCTTATTATAGAGTATTTGGAATTTTAAATCCCGTACATCGAGTAGAAATTGGCCCTTAAAAGGATGATATCAGGATGATGAATTTTATTCTTTAACTCCAATGCTTACTTATAGCCATATTTATTCTAAAATGTTCTAACTTTGTAATCACTGTAGCACTGCACAATCATTGAAAACGTCTACTGAATGACTTCAATGAAATTTAATTATTTCTATTATTTTTCTTTGAACCGATCAACCGTAAATAGCAGTCGAATGGATAATTTAACGATATTTTTTATCGTATGACCTTTATGGACGTAGAAATATATTAAGAATGGGATTTTTAGGTTCAAATTTAAATCTGATTTTATTTTCGTCTTCGTTTTTTCAATTAGTATTTGAGTAAGTAGAACTAAAATAATTGGGCGGAATTTGTTGTCGGAGGTCGTTTGAAGGATTTGTTGAGACCTGCTTTAAAGAATGCTTTAAATCTTACGATTATTCTAAATTTTAGAAAAAATTAAGAACAGCCACTTACTTATTTAAATAATTTGATTAAGAAAAACCTCGAATTTCGCTAGTTCTAATGAGGAAAAAAACAGACAAAACTTATGGACAAAATTGATCGATCAAAGAAAGCAAAAAGATCAACCATGACAATTAACTTTTCGAAGGAAAATGATGAAAATTTTAATCCTTCATTTCCCGCGTAACAGAGAGTTTCGGATGCACCCGATTAAGGATCGCCACCGAAAAGCAACGCTTCAGTTGTGCAGCAAAACTTTCACCCTCTTTCAAGGGTCACTCTCTTTTTAAGAATTTCATTTTCGAAGTTTATGCATGACTTTATTAAACCACTTCATTATCAGGAAACACTTTACTTAGAACATCCAAATTTCCTTGCATCCATCCCTGATACATTCCCTTACAGAACAACCCATCTATTTTGCAGCGAAAGCAATCTTCCATACGTATTTAAAAATCAATATTGTGTGATTACTTCCTCCAAATGGAATTATTTTTCACTTGTTTACAATGTATACTTGAAACCCGATTTCTGAATTTTTCTGAAAATAATAACTCGAATAGCTTCCGAGAATTTACCACGGTAATACTATACTACAGCGAAACGTCTTTCAATAGGCAGTTCTTTAAGAGTATTTGGGAGTCTACTATAATCCATTTACTATTTGCTCTCTTCAATTTCTCCTCAATTCATTCAATTGCAATTTTTTCCGTACATAAGTAATTTTGTGTGTAAATACGATTTCCTATCCAAATTTCTCGAATTTGGTTCTATAAATAAGGTTTTCACGTCAGAAAATATCATTTTCCTAGTGAGAAAATACTAACATATTTGAGCTGTTAATGCTATTACAACACAGAGACAATCACAGTACGGTATGTGTTATGAATATGTTTCCAATCAGCGGAGGGAAAGTTTGGAAAAGTGAGATCTCTGGGGAAATAATTTCTTCTCCTGGACACGAGCAAATAAATCAAATCAAATCGGACGCGAAACTAACCTCCAGTTCTCAACTCACTCTCCCGACTTTTCATGTTGCGAATAGTGTGAAATCAATAGATATAATTAAGTGTCAAGGATAATGAAGAATGATGCACGTATGTATGATCTCACACTCATTGTCCGTCTTTTAGGTGGCGAAACATTCATTACCTTCATATAAATCCACCGAGGATCCTCAAATGCGCTACAGGCGATGACACCCTTCGGACCCACGATCTGCCGATCCAAGCTTCACAAGAACAGATCCCAAAAGAGCGATAAACTGAGAAGAAATCCTTTACTCACGTACAGCTGAATCCCGACCGCATCGGGAATGGATAGAAGAGGAGCGCTGCGCGGGAACGGGTCCATACGGCGAGGGGGGGGGAGATCGGCACAGATTCCGAGCGTTTCCGAAGAAATACGAGAGATACGAGAGGGTGGATGGAGGGGCCGAGGGAAATTTATGGGTTCAACAATCAAAAACGACGCGTCATTTAAAACCCCAAACATAAACACTATGAAATCGACTTGGTCGATTCGTTTCACTCGTAAAAAGAAGAAGAAAACAAAGGGAAAGCGAAAAAAAGACAAAGGGAAAAAGGTGAGGAATGACGCGAAATAGAGGCGAAGATATAGAAGAGGGCGGTGGGATTAAACGGGGAGATAAAAATGGAGGAATTAGCGGTAAAGAGGGGAAAAGGAAATAGGTGAAGGGAGGTGAAAACGTGGAATCGGGAGAAGAGGATGCGGGAAAAGGGAATGTAGGTGGACTAAAAATGTATGAAGTAAGGGAAACAGGGAGCTGAAAGAGAGGAAGCGTGAGAATGGAGGAAAGTTCTACCGTAATGAGAATAGGAGGGATTTGGATTAAGGAATGTAGGTAGAAATTATGGAACGGGGATTAAAGGGATAGCGAGAAAGAAATGATGCGATGTGAGGAGTAGAAACATGGGATGAGGACTTGATTCATTACCTTTCTATCGAGATAACTCTGTTTCCATGCGAGAACTAATCGATCTCCTTTATTCGTACGCGAATCCCGGAGCCGATACCGCAATTTTGTATGACGAATTGAAGTACCTCGAAAATAAAATATGCATGACTTTTCTTTGGGAATGAAATTTGATTCGTGACGTTCGAGCTCTCCACGATTCTTTTTATTTATTGTTCTCTTATCAATTTCCCAAATGAAATCGAGATGGTTACCCTTAAAATGCTTCCATAGTAAGAGAACATCAGTATATAACGATCAACTAAGAAGGGTCGTAGTATAACTGTAGCATTATTATACAGCATACGATTTCATTTAGCCTTTTGCAGCACATGCTTACGTCAACGAGAAACGGACTTGAAAACAATCTGTCTGGACAGGGACACGAACCCGAATCTTTCACTTTCTGGGGGAGTGCTTTAGCCAATTTAACTCTCGATCTAAAACCGCTTTAATTTAAAGTGTACATTTACTCTTTAAGTGTCAATATTAACCTAACTGGGTTTTAACAATCTGAAGATACGTCGCAAAGTGGTCTGGAGAGCCCGTTTTTGCGGTCAAAATTCGATTTTTCGAACTTATTCGTATGGATCCAAAAACTTGCTGCCATAAAAGATAAATGTCCATCTCAATTGAAAATGGTAATTTTTCGTCTTTGGTAACAATTATTACAGAGAATAAGGCCTTCAAACATGGGTGACGAGGATGAGCCGAATTTCTCAGAAATTTTGCGCCATCTTCGCTCTCAAAATTTCACTATTGGAATTGCTTAATTTACAACGAAAGTTGTTCGAGAGCATTATCATATTGGAATCTTAGGATCTATAACAATTTTATACTCTATTTACCCATAGGTTTGTCAAAAGAAGGGTATTTTCCAAGGTGCCTTTTAATTCCTGATCCATTAAAAAGATGTCGACTTATAAGAAAACCACCCTCTACCACCGCGTTATCGTATAGAATGTACAATAAATTTTAATATCTATTTACTATAAGATATGAAAGAAACAGCTGCTTTTTGTTTGTTATTTGACGATTTGTGACACCACTCCGCCGAAGCTTAGTTAGCCAGAGGTGCCTATAGGTGGCTGCCGGTATAAACAGCGGAATAGGTGGCTGCCGGTATAAACAGCGGAATAGGTGGCTGCCGGTATAAACAGCGGAATAGGTGGCTGCCGGTATAAACAGCGGAATAAGTGGCTGCCGGTATAAACAGCGGAATAGGTGGCTGCCTATGTAAACAGAGGAGTTTCGGCCCATTTTCAAACGTACCTTTCTTATAATTAAAATAGATGTCCTTTTCACACATATGGTAAACAAAGAACGGCATAATTTTTGTTGCTAAAATATTGTTTGACATACCTGAAATGGGAATGAAGAACAGTAGTTTTGATTCTATAAACAAACAAAATCCTAAGTAATTCGACCATGATTTGAAATGTTATGTCTCTTGTCATAGATTTACACAGAACATAGTCTTACACGATAAATTTTAAAATCGATCAATTACTTAATGACTTGATTAACCCAGGAATTCCATCACCATATTCACCACACCACCATTAAGGAACTAAGTATTAAATTTTCATTAAAAATGTATATAAACGAATCACCTCTTGCCAACATAGATGTCTAAAAGACACTACTGTAACAGCTCTAAAAGATATGGTAAGTATTCTTTCACATTCATTAGAGGAGTCTCACTCAATGATAGGACTTGTGTGTGATATTTTGAAAGCATTTGATTGTGTTACCCATGGGATTTTAGTTAAAAAATTGAAGCACTAATGCATACACAACGCTAGTCTACTTTTCTCCGTCATTGGACCATTATTATGTATAGCCTATTTAAATGATCTTACTATTAACATCACATTATCTTATATGGAGATGATGCTATAGCTCCCATGAAAGGGAAAATTTCTGAGTCGTGGTCACAACCTGAATCAAACAATGACTCAACCAAAAGAGTAGCTTACAAAATAGAGAAAAATCAACATCACTCGATACTAAAAAGTTTAAAAACGATAGAAATGATATAGGTTTATTATCTAGATGCACAGACATAAGATTAGAAGAATATATCAAAATATTAGAGGTAACACTTGATGAAATATAGTGGCACTTTGTACTGAACTTAATATGTTACAGTAAAAGCATGAACTTAGAAAATATATACATTTACTAGTCAGTTTATATATTGACGAAATATTTTAGTAAATGTATGAACTCATAGTCGAAATATATATGTAATAATAATAAACGTCTCTGTTGGGCGAAATTGGGACTAAAGAGTCACATCTTCCATTTAACCCTTAATTATATATTATATATCAATAGAATCTTAGAATTATACTTAATACGACGTGAATATTCACGCGATATGATGTGAGAGTGTTGTTTGATGAAAGCTACGCTACTGTTACGTATTATGTGAAGCGAATTTCCAATTTTTAATGTCTACAACTAATGTATTAGAGAAATGTGTTAATCCAATAACTTCAGTCTCAAGACACAAAGCTGCTGAACGTTTTCCACGCTGGGACAGAGGTTACTAGCAGACGACGGAAAGGCCACAATGCTGTCAGTTTTCAGAGCGAAATCTTACGACGGATTGTCATTGTGTAGAATTAGCTGTACAATGATAAGTTTATTTTATTCTTATATTATAGTGACTTTTAACTTCACTTTTTACTTTGTTGTCTGAATGTAATATTGTCTACTGCGCGTAACTTTTCATTGTCCTTAATAATTTGTACGTATTGGGCTAACGTATCACAACAGTGTTTGCTGTCTTTCCCCAATTCTGCGAATAAAACATTTTCTTGCATTCATTATTGCAATACCTTATCATTTTTCAGTCAATATTTGTACAGTATTAAGTATTACTTCTTAATTTCTGTATGTATTCTGTAATTGCTCGTATGTTTTGAACTCGTTTTAGTGAGTAGATGTGGTTATGAATTTATTTTTAACAAGGATTCGTACTAAGATTATACTGTAGGAGATTTTAAGGAGAAAGAGATGGAAGGAATATCGAGCGGACGCTGTCTAAAGATATATTTTGAAAGAAATGTAGATTCATAACACCAGTTGTTGAAAGGCTGTTGAGAATAACTCAGAAAAACCCACGAATTTGATTCATATGACTACAATTTGAAGTCGGCGACTCCGTCGGCTCATTCTACAAACTTTAAAGACAATATAAATACATTACAAAATTACCTATGTAAGCGTAGCTAATAATTAAATCAAGATGTGAGGAAGACGGCAAACAAGATCGAGTCGATGTACGGCTCTCCGATTCTAGTGGGTCAGAGGCTTCGAATTCTCTCCTTCGGCATCGAGTTCGCTGTGAAAGTTTTGTCTATCATCCTTGATTTGTGTGTCGTTATTGGTTCACTACACTGCATAGATAATTATAAAATGTATTTGTCTTGAATTTAAAGGTTGTAAAATGAGCCACAGGCTTCGAATTATTTGTTTCTGAATTAAATTCGCGGTCTGGGTTTTGGCCGAAATCATTCTGTGTCATTATTGAATATACACGCTGCATAGGTGTATGGATATGTCGTAAATATCTAAATGCTGATGTTGCCAGAACCAGCCGATTGGGTCACAGACTTCGAATAGTCAGTTTTCGAATCAAGTTAAGGTTTGGCTGGAATCCACTTACCGTCAATCTATGCAATAACTAAGTATTTAAGAAAAATAGTAATAAATTGGTTAATTCAAAGACATACAGAATCATGCATATAACAAGTCATAAATTTATACTATAACTAGTAATAAAGATCTACATTACATCATATTGCGAACACAATATACTGCATAGTATTACAATTACACGCTACACCACAATGAGTATTAGAGATGCAATATATTATTAATACAATTACATTTTATTATAATTAAGTTACATTATTATTTGAATTACAATACAGCTGATGTTATTTCAACCATTCATATTTGTGGTTTTTTTAGGCTGTAATCAAATTAGATATGTATATTGTTAACAAATGCATCCACACAATAATATGTGTTTGTCAGAAGGTATTTTTATTATTTTTTTACGAAATTGTACATTACTACTATCTTTAGGGGATATATTTATAGGGCCAGGTAATGTGTTGAAAACTTTAAATGCCATCTCCTCAAAGCTGCCTCGAATATCAGTCTATAATTTGTAAACAGCACATGCAAAGACATTTGCTGAGGGCATAGTTAATATTCCCCATTCTCTGCATGTTTTGCATGAGAGTTTTGCATCTTAGACATTACTCTATCACCCTCTTTTGCATCGTGTACTTTTCCAAGGTGGGGATGTTTTCCCCACATGATAATACCACAAGTCATGATAGAGTCGAGAGTTCCTAAGTATACTACCTTCAGTACATTTAGTGTGACAGCCAAAGTCAGTTTATTAATTAAGTAAGTAAGTCAGCTTAGTTCTTATCCTAGATATGTGATGTGAAGATATTATGAGTATAGTTTTCCCCTTAAAACTTTGTAAACAATTTGTATAAAGGGAAAAAAATTCCGGTGCCATGTACCTGATGATGACTCGCGAGAGACGAAACCGATCGAAAGAAAATTTTCTTGTAGAAACTACGAAGTATGTTCATATTTATTCCATTATGGCGTTCCACCAAGTGAAGCTAGAGCATATTGATTACATTTTTATGTAAGTATTAACAACAGTTAAATTCCGGAAGATTAGAAAACAGCTACGGTGGTTCCCATACATAAAGGGGGGAGTAAAAAGTTAATAAATAATTTTCGACCGATAATTCTATTATGCCGATCATCGAGGTAAAATACCCCCAAAGGATGGATTCCCTTTCAAATAATAGCCTCTTAAAGTTCTAATTGACTATCAATGGAAATAAGATGAGAAAGAGAGAAATCTAATTATTTATCGCTGTACAAACGCCAAGATGGATTTGTGTCCGTGAAAAGCCTTTTCAGGAAGACATAGTTATAAGATAAGTTAATAAGAGAAAAAGAAATGGGATATCCTTGATCTTTGGCCTCCGATGGTGAAGCGCGGATTTTTTCCTTTCACCTTTATCGTTTGAAATTCCGCTCGGGTGGAAAATTAGCTGTCCTTTTCTGGAATCCTTCTTCTCCGCTCTTAATGGCATCAGCAAGAGATCTGCTATTTAAGTTTAGCACGTGATATTTCCTCTCCATAATGTTTGCTAGACTCGTATCATTTGCTTCGCTAAAAGTTTCCTTCGGATAAGCTCGTATAGTATCATAAACGGAGGCATCGCGAGCATATGGTGTAGTGATAGTTAATTCGATAATCTAAATCGGAACGTATGTGATCTCTGTCGGTCGACTAACTCTTCACATTAGATTTTGCGTTGTCTCAACGACGAAATTAACTTTCATAAAAATTAATAATACCTTAACCCTATACGGTAAAGAGTTCAATCTTTTTGACATATTTCGATTCAATCATGTCGTTAAGAAACGAGCCTACAAAGTGGCTCCAGCAGAGTTTAATTAACAATTAATCAACATTCCCTTACGAAACTCTTACCTAAGATAATAAAAGTACCTACCGGAGTAGTAAATATATTATATCTCACTGATGCACCCGAGCGAGTACTATTTGCATTAGTTTGCGGTTGTGCATTGTTTGATCAGAGCCCGTTTACTACGGATTTCAATATGAATAGAATAAGGAACCAAAAACTGAAGAATAAAGTACGACTTTTCTCTTGAGGTAATTTGGAAGAATTTAGCAGTAAACCCGTTGTTTTGTCGATTTCGTTGGAAACAAAATGAATATCTGGTAGATCTATATGTACATACTGGGTAATTTCATAAATTAAGCCTTTAGTACTCAAGCAGTTCCGAAAAATAGGATATAAATTTCGTATCAGCGACTCACAATTCTTAACTACCAATGTGATTACATTTCAAAGCAAGTTCTTACCCGATCAATTCAATCGAGTTAAATATCTTCTTTATAGGTGAAAATTGCTGGTTACATGATTGAAAAGAACTATTTAATTACGTTTTATGCTCTTCATGTCCGCAGGACGAACTTTTCTGTCAGAAATAATCTAAGGTAGCTTTTAAAATGTAAGATAATTAGAGGAAGCTCACTACCGTGAACTGAGTTAAAAGATGAACGAAAACTCTGCGAAATGTGAAGGAGATAATTAATATGGATTATAAAGGGAATCAACTGTGTTTTAACTCATTCATTATGAAGAAAAATGCTCTCGAGAAGAGGAACATAAAAAAACTGCAAAACCTACGAAGGAGAGCTAAGACGTAAAAAGACGTTATCTAGACAAATACACTGAAAAAGAGTCATTCAAGTGAAGTAAAGTCATAGTACTTGCACCCCCTGCCACACCCCGAAAGGCGTTTCGTTTTCCTGTTTAAACAGATTAGCTAGAAGAAAATCATAAATTTTTTTATTTCATTGTTAAGTTTCTTACAATAAAGAAAGGTTTTCTCCTCCCTTCAAATCAAATACAATTGTAATTCTAGGGATTCAATGTTACTTTTTGGCCGTAGCATTCATTTTTCTCTCCCGTTTCTCTTTCTCCGAACTTCGACTCTTCTTGGCATTATCTCCTTTAGTCTCCCTTTCCCATTTTCCTAACCCGCAATCCACTCTTCACCTTTCCGCTTCAACCGATTGTTTCCTCCAAACACTTTTTCTCCCTCCCTTCACATTCCGTAGCAGCACATCCACTTCGCTCATCGCCTCTCCACGCACTCATTTAAGCACATCTGGAATCGGCATAAGTATTCTTCAATGATATGACAATGAAATTCGAAATCAATTTATGTCTTTGATGCGTAAAACAAAGCGGAAAATATTCCTCACCATCTGCTCCCAACCTCAATCGCCGTGCTATCTATGTAACTTTGAAATCATAAACGATAGAAAAACAGGTGATCGCTAAAATTGGATTGATTTTAGAACTCCCGTATTTGTCCATTATCCAGGGAGAAATGACTTGACAGAACGTTTCACGAATCCGCATCATAATCATTCATTTTTTTTATTGAGGGAAATTGCAGAGAATGACTGATTTTATTTTCGCGGAATTCCTGGAGTAGGAACCTCAGGTTATTAAATCGCACCCTCACACGGTGGGCTAGAATCGAGAAAAGCCGGTCAAGAGGCCTTAATGGATTTTTTGAGCTAGGGACTTAAAACTTCGTACAGTTATTTATAATAGATTGAATTTTTTACTTTCGTGTTTGATTTTTCGTTGTTTGTACGCGTTAAAAAGACACGGGATATAACTCGGCTAATTTCCGCACAAAAGGATATTCTCGGATATTTTGGAAAAACATTTAAGTTCAAGTTAAAGTAATATCGCCATCGGTCAACAACAGAAATGAAAAATTCAAGAAATGGTGATTATCTTAAATTAATATGTACATAGTTACTCGTCCACATTAAGAACCAATCTGCACCAGGGGAAATTCTTCACTACATGCAATAGTATACCACATGCTGTTAAGATATCTCGAATATTAACCCTCTATTGTAACGAAAAATGTCCTAAATACATATCTGAGATATCGTACTATGTGTAAAATCGCGATGGTATGTACCGGTTTTGGTGCCTTTTAGACCCGAACCTAAGGTACTTAGGAGCAATAAGTCATTAAATCCTTAAAGTGATTGATTGTGTTTTTCAATTTAATATTCCTCGGGTCAGTGACGCTTTCTCTCTAACGGAATATTCTAAATAACAACTGAAAACTCACGCGATATTCAAAGTCGCGAAAAATACCGTTTTCAGGACTCTAAGGAATCAATCCCATAATTTTCAGGAGCGCTGTCTCAATTATTCTCTACTATCAATGTTGGCGACTTTACGCATTAAGATCGCTGGCTCAGTGATGTTTTTCTTTTAGCTTCAGAAAGTGTCTCAATCTTATGGGAAATTCAAAGGAAATTTTTGGAAATCCAGGCAATGTATGTACCTAAAGCATCATTTTGTCAAGAGTAAAATTAAGTGATGAGTTTGGAGATGTTTTTAAAATGCTCGTTTTTGTAAATCGCTCACTGTAGAATATAACTATCTTTGCAAGCGCATTGGTTAATCTAACAAGGAGAAGATACAACGTCGACAGCGACTTGGAGGATAACACTTGGTAGTTAGATAGATTTCGAGTCAACAATGACGAATAACCCCCCAACTAGGGTTTCATCTTTGATAGTTTTCACGGAAAATGAACTTAAAGTTTCAGCCAAATTCACTCCGCGGTTATAATGCTAACTATTAGCTCTTGCATCAGGGTAGACGTTGTAGTAGTGGTAAGCAGTTAGCTTCCGAAGCTTTCGCCCGGGGTTCGATCCCGACATTAGTTAATATTTTTTCCTTGTTTTTTCTTATATTTTGGTCTTCATAATTTTCATCTATCTCTGCTTACTTCTTTGTTTGAATTCTTAATGAATTTTTTAAAAGTTCGAGAATTTTCTATACCGCGACTTACTCCTTTCGTCAAACAATGCAATTACCCCGGTCGCAAATACTAGTAAGCATTACATTCCTAGATATTAAATGAAAAATCTTTGTATTTTACGGATACAGACGGATTTTACTTATTACTGGTTTCGACTCCGTAAAGTTCGTGTGGAAACGACAAAGTTTTTCATTTCATATCTATGGCGTTCAACCAAGTNTGTATTACCGCCCATAAAAAGTGCCATGGACACTGAATGGGCATGACTTGCCAAGTTGCACCGGACTCTAGCTCGGCACTTCCTGGATTCCTGAGATACAGTCGCAGAGGCTAAGAGATCAACTCAGACGCAGCAGTTACAGCATCCCGCTCTACCGTGGTGCACGTTCCGCCCCAAAGCTGAGAAAATACCACCACAACTCAGTAACTGGCCGCCCGACCAAGCTTTGGCCCTATAAAGGGTCGTTTTACGGAAGTGTTATTTTTTAATGTGAAAGTGGTTCCAGATATCAGGACACACCACCACCTACTTGATAACCACAAGCAGCACCAACATCAGTCAGGANAAGTACTAGTAAGCATTACATTCCTAGATATTAAATGAAAAATCTTTGTATTTTACGGATACAGACGGATTTTACTTATTACTGGTTTCGACTCCGTAAAGTTCGTGTGGAAACGACAAAGTTTTTCATTTCATATCTATGGCGTTCAACCAAGTAAAGCTAAATAATGTCTATCATATTAAATTCCTAATTTTTGAAATATGAAAATTACAATTCCAGCAAGGAAGCATAATGAGAACAATTTAAAACTCTTCCTTCCTACATCTGCTCGGTCTCGGGGTAATTCGTCATTCTTGACTCGAAATCTATCTAACTACCAAATGTTATCCTCCAAGTCGCTGTCGATGTTGTATCTTCTCTTGTAAGTCTTACTTACGTTAAAATCTAAAGTTAAATTCTACGTCTTAACGTTTTATTTTACTAGTGATCAGCGCAAAATCTTCCAAGGATAAGTTAAACAGTTTGTCTGTAAGTTGCAGTTTAACAGTAAGCACAGAATAAAAATTTTGATGAAGAGAACAAGAGATCAAGAGAGAAGTTCAATGGAGAGAACAAAGTGTTCGATGGTATTTCTTATCCTCAATTCTTCAGTTATTTGGATCTATGGTATTGATAACTGTATTCACATCAAAGAATAAAATAATACAGAGAAAAAATTATGTATCCTAATCACCCATCTCGCTTTTTACAGATCTCGTTTCACTTTTTAAATCTCCACTATCGATTATTAAATCAGAGCTACTAATCGTATCGTGGCTAATAATTTTTTTGCTGATTTTTCTTTTTTGCTTATATCAATATCATCCTTTTTCATTCGGTACTCGCGCAATTCATTATTCCTGTATATTCCGGTGTTTTCGTTTCCTAATCTTAGCTCATTGCTATTCGATACTACATTCAAACCTATTACATTGTGGCAGGAAGAGCTCTCGGATTTCCAACCGGGTAATGTTATTGGTTTGCACCAACGTTTCGGCCACCTTCTCTGTGGCCATCTTCAGGGCGAAGTGCCGAGCTGTGTTCGGTCGGACTCGCTTAATGTAGCATCATTATCCGAAAGGATATTTTATGCTTGGTTTGCATTTTTTGTTTTTCCCTGCTGATGAGACTTGGGAATTTTGTTCCCTTGCAATGGGGATGATTGGATGAGGGGATGATGATGAGGATGATGAAATCGTTGATGGTGTGATGCCGGCGACTGCGATGGCTGTTGTGGTGATGTCCGTGATGACGATGATATGGTTTTCTTTGCTGTTGGAGTGTTGCTTGTAGAGGATTCTCCAGATGGTCTCTGCTACTAACGATGATAGCCCTTGAAAGGGCTCAGTTGTGGAGGGGATTTAGCAATGTTTGTATATGCTGTTGTAAGGCTACTGGCCCAAACGTAGGTTGCACCCTTTAACATTTTTTTTATTTTAAAACTAACTAAAATTAGGTGGTAACAAGTGTTTACAGACATTTGATATAAAATTCTAATAGCTAATAGGTAATCTAATAATTAACTTAAAATTACAAAGATACTACATCTAAGGATACTGCAAAGGTGTGTTTGCATCAGTAGTGCAGTTAAACAAAAAGACAGTATTGTTAAAACGATTATTTTAATATTTAAGGTAGCTCACATTAATATTTTTATTT